>VXAU01003012.1:149037-173094 GCA_013399695.1 Formicarius rufipectus | reverse complement strand
AGGGCAGGCCAAAGCCGGGCAGAGCGGAGCCGTGTCGGCGGGGCCGGGGCGGGAGCGGCCGGTGTCTGCGCGGCGCGAGCGGCAGGAAGGGGAGGAGGCGGCCCCGCACGTCCGCCCGGCCCGCCGCCCCCCCGCCTTAAAGGCTCCGGCACCGCCCCGCCCGGGGAAACCCCCGAGGGGGACACGGCACCGACATGGCAAGGACCCCGACACAGCCCCGGGCACGGACCCCCACCACAGCCCCGGCATAGCCCCGAGCACGGCTCTAACACAGCCCCGAGCACGGATCCCCGACACAGCCCCGGGCANGGCCACGGATCCCCGACACAGCTCCGGGCACGGACCCCAAACACAGCCCCAGGCACGGCCCGAACACAGCCCCGAGCACGGATCCCGAATACAACCCCAGCATAGCCCCGAGCACGGATCCCCAACACAGCCCCGGCATAGCCCCGGGCACGGCCCGAACACAGCCCTGGGCACAGCCATAGGCACGGACACGGACACAGCCCCGGGCACAGCCCGAACAGCCCCGGCATGGCCCCGGGGACGGATCCCGAATACAACCCCGGCACAGCCCCGGGCACAGGCCTAGACATGGACACAGCCCCGGGCATAGACTCAGCACAGCCCCGGCACAGTCCCGGGCACAGCAAGAACAGCTCCGGCACGGCTCCGGTTACTAATCCCGGACACAGCCCCGACACGGCCCGCCCCGCCGGGAAGGGTGCGGGGCTGTCCCCGGCCCGGAGGAGGGGAAATCGCCCCGAGGAGCGCCCCACGTTGTGGATCCCCCTCCTCTAGGTGAGGTGGCCCGAGCCCGAGAATCACCCCCACACTGCGATGATCCCGGGGGGGTTCCTCACCCAGAGCATGGATGGGGATCGCCCACCCTGACCTCCTGTACTCAGAGATCACCCAACCTGACCTCCCACACACAGATCACCCACCCAGACCCCCATACATGGATAGGGATCAGACACACAGACCCACCCCATGCAGGAATCCCACCTCCTGAGAGTTCCCCACACAGAGATCCCTCACCTATTCCTGACGTTTACCCATCCAGACCATCCCACTCGTGAGGATCCCCAGGCATCTCTCCCCTTCCATCCCCCAGCCTTGGACAGGGATCACCCACCCAGATCTCCAACATGCAGGAATCCTCCCATCCAGGTTTCCCACACCTGTGGGCACATCCACACAAATCCCACCCAAGCATGGGAATCACCTCCTGCACACAGGTCCCCATGTGTGGGGACCATCCTTCCCAGACTCACTGGATGCAGGAATCCCACTGCCCAGACCCACTATGCACAGGGATCACACATCCAGACCCCCCCGCCCTCCCCCCCAGTCCCATCCAGTTCCCACCACACCCCTCTCCATCCCTTTTCCGGAGCTGGCAGGGTGGGCAGGCGTGGGGGCCAGCAGGCACAGCACACCTCAAATTCTCCCTCAGGACATGAAGGACACCAGGACACCTCCCCATAACCAGAAACGGGGATTGTCCCTCAATTTCCCTTCAATGCCTTGAAGCTGTGTGGATCTGCAGCACGGAGCAGCCCTGCCCATGGCACAGGTGTACCAGGGGCTCATTCAGTGACATCCCACAGACCTGTGGAGTCTGAAGAGGTGAGATTAACCAGAAGTTTCTCAGCTCTGACTTCTTCCAGCTCTGCCTTCTTCCCTCTGGCGTGGATCCTTCCCAAAGTGCTCACAGGGCAGACTGCTTTCCCCTGGTGAGCCCCGCAGCTCTGTGGGTACCCAGGGGCATGGAAACTGATGCTCTGTCACACACTTACTTGGGGACAGTAAAACAGCTAAATAAGTCACTCACGGCGCCCCTCTAGCTCGGTCACTGGGGCACTGGCATTAACCCTCAGCTTCCCAGACTTCCAAGCATTGATAGGAAAAAACAAGCTCCTGCACACGAGAAAAATCACCTTTTTTGGCAGCGGGAGTGGGGACAAGGCTGGCTGAGGCAGCACCAGTGCTGCTGCTGGTGAGGACCAGATCCCAAGCCCGGCTGTGGGATCCATAGTGGCTCCTTGCAGCCGGCAGAAGGGAGCGATCCCAGCGCAGAAGGAAGGATGGCATCACCCCAGGGCGTTGCACACACCCTCCTGTCACTACTTCAGATCTCTGGCAACCAAGAGTCTGGTTCGACTTCCCGGCCCCGTCGCTCAGAGCAAACCATTTGTTAATTTGTCCCGAAGCATCTTTGAGTAATCCCCTGCTCCGCAGTATCAGAGAAGGATTTCTATGGAGCCACGGGAGGAGCTCAGCATTACCCCCTTCTGCAGCCACGTGTGTCGCTCGGCTGCAGGGGATCGACCTCCGCCTTCCCAAACCATCCCGAGCAGACAAAGGCAGCGCCAGGAGGGGATGCGGGCAGGAGCTGTGCCTTTGCACGGGAGGCGAGGCCGAGCTGGTAGGGTGACCACAGGGATGGACATTTGGAAGGCGTCACCGGCCATCGGCTGGAGAGGCAGCGTTTTGCTGCTTCATCCCGGAGCTTCCCTGGCTCAGCACATCCTGGCCGGACACTCGGCTCTTGCAGGAGCACCGCAGAGAGCAGCACATGAGCCAGGCAAAGGACAGCATTCCCACCCTGTGCTTCCCAAGGGCAAAATTCCAGGCCAAATCTTGCTTATGTTGACCATTTTGGTAGTAGTTGTGACCGGGCTCAGGAGCAGCAGATTTTTGCTGCTGTTTTTATGGCTTTTGTCCACAGTGGTTTTCCAGATGGCACCAGAACCAAATCACTGCTTCCCAGGAGCAGGAACAGATTTGCTGCCCCACGGACAGCACATGAGGGTCCTGCCAACAGAGACAGAAAAACTGGATCCCAGAGGCAGGGAAGGACAGAGGAGGGTCAGGGCTGCCCCTGCTGCTGCAAGCTGAGCTGCAATGGAAGAGCTGAGAGTGCAAATCCAGCTGCTACACCTACAGAGGAGGCAGGATCTGACCTCTTTTCTCTGGCGACCAGTGACAGGACTGGAGGGAACTGCTGGAGCTGTGTCAGGGGTGGTTTAGGTTGGGTATTAGGAAAAGGTTCTTCCCCCAGAGGGTGGTCGGGCTCTGAAGACGCTCCCCAGGGCAGTGGTCATGACTCTAAGGCTGCCAGAGCTCCAGGAGTGTTAGGACAACACTCTCGGGCACATGGTGGGATTTTTGGGGTGTGCTTTGCAGGGCCAGGAGTTGGTCTGGATGATCCTTGTGGGTCTCTCTCAGCTCAGGATATTTTACAATTCTACAATCCAGAAGAAGTTTCTTCACTTCCCCCTTCCCAGAGTTGGAGTGGATTTCCTTGCTGGATGGTCACTATTGGCTCTCAAGGGTTTCAGCTGAGAACACACCCCTTCCTACCAGCTCAAAAATCTCTGGTCCTTCACATCTTAAGCGTCTGCCAAAACATCCCAGCATAAAGCACGACACAAGCACCTGAAAACGCTCCTAAATTCCGCGTTGGATGCCATTACCCAACACTTAAGGCAATAAACTATCTCAATTATGTGGACTGGGGAACCTGGTGGGAAACCCCACCGGAGAGCCAGGCAGGTTAATGGTGCTGAATATCCCGACGGCAAGGAGGGAATAATGCAAAATCCCAGTCACATCAGGCAGCCACTCATGGGGAAAAAGGAAAGGGTTTAAAATGCCCCAGGAGCCCCAAGTCGTTAGTTTTGTCAGGAATTTTGCTGTCTCAGATCACGGGGAAAAAGGTTCCAGATGTGTGGATTCAGAGGGAGCTGGAGAAAAAGGCAAGTTATGCCTGAATGGGGCTGTAAGTCATGGGGGCTGGTTAGTGTTAATTTAGCGATTCATTCAAGAATGGGAGAGATCCTTATCGTCGCCAGAAACCAACACCCTGCAAGTCTCAACTCCTCACTGATTCCAACTAGGGGGGGGAAAAAGACCAAATGCTGCATTTTCTCAAAAAAAAAAATAAATCAAATGCTGGATTTTTTTCTCTCGTTATTTGCATTAAAGTTTTTTATACTGTTTATAAGCACCAATTCCTACAATTGACAGGAAGTGGAAATTAAGAGATTATATGCACACATGCCAAAAAAACCCCCCACATTTCAACTGCTGCTAAAGAAAGTCATAAAATGACTACAATTTTCTTTTTGGAGTATTAAAGTCAGAATAACTCCACTGTGGAAACTTGAGCTATATGGAAAAAGACGTTTGATCCAATCCAAGTGTAAGGGAATAAAAATAAATCTGTCCTAAGCAGCATCTGTCAGCAGAAATGACACTGGAAACTCTTGCAAAGAGAATAAAAGCTCATCATAAAAAAAACAACGGCCTAAAGCATGACACTGTATGTGAGCAGGATGAAAATCCACCAGGCTGCTACAAGTCTCCTCATAATCCACACACTATCACAACACAGACATGCTTTTAATTAAGTTGAGCTGATCATGGTCACATTTTGTGCTGCTGGAAATCCAGTTATTTAAGTGAATTGTTTGTAGCTGTTTCAGAACTCACTGGGAAAAAAAAGAGCTTATTTATAAATGACATTCACTTTCCATTTCTGGACTTCACCACTGTAACAGGGCACTAAAAAGCCCAAAATGGGGTTTAAGACTGTGCTGTTCAATTCTATCATGTCCAGAATACAAGCAGCACAATTAGACACATCCAGACAACTCAGTGCCCACCTGGGTGACTGAAATCTTCAGAGTGATCACACTGATTTATCATGACTTCTGGCTGTTTCCCTTCAGGCTCTTCAGTCCCCACCTCCCAGCACAGGCCTGGTGGCTCTCAGCTTTCACATCTGCAAAATCAAATGGAAATTGCAATGGGAAAAATCCCTTTCCTTCCCTGCCCTGGCTGCTGTCCCTGTACCAGACACCCAAGTTACACGTGTCCGCTCTCAAAATGATGGAGTTCGCACACAGTGTAGCAGCAGCAATTGCTGTGTGATGCTGTAAGTTCTGCATCCCACCCAGCTATCCCATGCCATGGCCACCCTAAATGCCCCACCAGCCCAAGACCAGAGCCCTCCCAACTGTCCTGTGTACTCACACGCCAGCAGAATAAACCAAGCACTTAAATCCCTGCAAGATCAGAGCCTGCCATTTGAATAATCCCTGCTCGTTTTCAAGCTATTTGTCATTCCCACACCTGCATCACACGGCTTTAATTATCTTTGTTTCCAAAAAAGTTCCATTTTGACCAAAAAGCAACAGCTTTAGCTGGAAGCACTCACTGTAAAGGAAAACTGTGACTCCAGTGGGTCATCAGGTCTGGGCCACAGAGGTGGAATTTAATTTCTAATCTGGACATCTCAAGCCTTTGGTATCAGAGAGAGCTAAAGGGATCACAGGGAAGCTGGACAGAAAAGCAGCTTTCCGAGCAGCACAATAATAACCACACTTTGAATTCCCATGACAGCAACTGTTTCAAAGCAAGTTCCAAACATTCTCCTTCTTTCTTGGCAGTGTCCTTAGCAGAAGATGACTTTTTAAGATGGGGTGGTTATTGCTAAGTAAAGCAAATGCAGAGGTGACACAGAAAATACCTTGTCTCCTGTAAAATACCCCCTGTGTGGTAGCAATGTGGCAGTTCAAATCCTTTCTCCCATTCATCATTCACAGTGCCTGGTTGTTATTTGTGCTGTTCTATGTTAATGTAGGGTAGGGTTTAAATTAATACTCTTCTTCATCAATACCTATGGAATGAAGATATTTTCCTCTGCAAAGGCAAATGTTTGCAACACCAACTCAACATCCCTGCTAAGCACAGGCCTGTCATTCACCTGAAAGGTAGAGGGATGGGCAGCAAACAGAAACAAGGTGCAGTGAGAGACAGGGGGGGAAAGGAGAAATGCAGAGTCAGACAGGCCCCTTGCTCCAAGGGCTCCTTCAGTATGAGGATAAGGTGTTCCATGGCCAGAGCAGCTTGCAAGGCTGGCTCAGCATGTTTTCCTCCCACAGCCAGGGAAGGACATGGATTGGGCTCTGTGGGCACCACGGGAACGGTGCATGTCGAGCCAGGACACCCTTCTAAGGAAACGTGTAGCCAACCCCCAAAATGTGTAGCCTGCCTGGATAAACCACAGAGCACAGGGACCATCCCAGCTGTTCTTGCCACTGCAGAGTAAGTTAATATTACAATATTTTGGCTGTGACCACCCCAGGGCTGCCTGCCTGGTGTAATGAGTGTCAAACCAGAGGGGAGCTTTGCTCTCCCGCCCCCACTTTGCCATCACTGCTGGTGGCACACAGGGGTGGCTGGAGACTTGGAAATGTTTGCAAATCCTTGGGTCTGAGGAGACATCCTGACAACATCATAAGGATCACTGCTGCCCCAGGAGATCCAGCAATTCCCAGCTGCAAATTCACCGTGCATCCCAGTGTGAGTTTCTACCATAGTTCATATTTTAAAGGATTAAGTATTCTTCTCTTCACCTTTACATCCAATTTTTCAGAGAGTAAGAAGCCTCTCCCCGGTGAACCTACAGCTGCTCATGTTGTGTCTAGACTTGTAAGGCAAGTGTTTATATCATACAGTTTGTAAGGCCTGAAGGACAGAAAGGGTTAAGAACCAACTCAGATTCTCTAGGGAAAATAGAAAGGCACCAGAAAAAAGACAGTTCAACTGACTTTACCCAAAGGGGCAAAAGGAGGTTTAGAAGGTCATTTATAAAATGTCACAGAGAAAAGTGTTATTGTCCCACAGGGAAAAACAAACCCATTAACAAATTAGGTGAAAGTTGAGTGACACGTAAAAGGTTTGAAACAGTGACACTCCTCAAAACCTTTAAACTGTCTGTCTTCACACACTTCATTTATTTCGGAGAGCAGCACTGCCCATGCCAATTGGGGAGTAAAGGGGACTGTAAAAATGCCTAGGGATAAATGTATTTTTAATGTTAATAAGCAAAGCTGAGTTGATCAGAGTAACGTGGTTTGGGTTTTGGAAAACACCCAGCTCAGGATCCTCCTGAACATACACCCATCTGGGCTCCTCATTTTCCTCAAAGCATTGCTGAGCTGAACTCCACCTGTGTGGAAACAGAGCTCAGGGGAGCTACTCTTGTATTTATGAGTTGTGTAAATGTCCATTGAAGGGAGGCCAAAGCAACCAGAGCATTTCATTACGCCTGACAAGTTGCAGGTAGGTGAACTGAAGGATAAAAAAAATACCACCTTCATAATGAAGGACAGTGTGACAAACGAGCCTCTTCCACGGCCTGCAGACACACCAAAGAGGTGTACCAATATTACACGTTGCATCTTGGATTGTAAGGGGGACATTAACTCCTATTCCACTTCTACAGCCTGACCATATAAGATGTCACAGCCTGATGCCATAACGTGTTCAAGGGAACAGCAGGCAGGAAGATCCAAAGGGAGGGATGAGGCTGTCCTGACAGGAATCTCATTCCTTCTCGGCTGGGATGAGCATGGGGATGAGATGAAGTGCAGAAGCGTGTGACAGCAGGGCTGGGCACAGACTCCTCAGCCACAGCCAAGCTCACAGCGGTTCCTGACAGACCACGGGGGAAGGGCTGGAGTGACAGAAACAGGACGGTGTGAAGTGTTAATTAAGTGTGTTATAAGCACAGAACGTGAAGGCCAGGGGGCTGGAGCTGCTGCTGACATCTGGCAGCCTTTTGGGGAAGTCTAGTTTCTCCTGAGGTTCTCATTGACTCGGGAGCACGGATTTGCTGACGTTAATTGGAGGAAGAGGTAATGAGAACTGACTAATCACCGAGCTGTGTGCCCTGCAGACTCATTCCAGTGTCAGTCATTATATCTTACAGATCACTCAGATAAAACTCAGTTTTAGGAGGAATTCAGTGACTGCTCAAGCAGCTTTCCTTGACTCACTGCATTTGCATTTTGTTGCCCTCTCCTGTCCAAAAAGCAAGTTAAAAACTGGAGTGGTGGCACAGCTCAGCTGACACAGCAGTGAAGGCATCACAGTAGGTGCTCTAATTCCTGGAGACTTTGCACTGAAAGTCCTGGACATGCCAATGTCACTGCTCACATCTCCAGTGTGACCGTGACCCCTGCAAACTGAATTAACAGAGCTCTGTTAGCACCTGCTGTGTGCACACCTCTCCTTTTCTGTGCAAACACGCAGGAGTGTGCTTTACCAGATAAAGCTTAAAGGATCAGTATTTAATTGCAGCAGTAAGTTCAAGGTGGGAGACACAGCGTTTGCATTAGGGTGATTTGTCACAAAACTTGGAGGGGAACAGCAGCAGTCAGATGATCCACCGCACAGTCACCTCATTTAAATGCAATTCAATTTAGCCAGAGCGTTTGGCACAGAAAGGGGAAAGATGACTTAACAAAAAAGCACGGAAGAACACTCCTGACCCCAGGTGTCAGCTGGATTGGTGTGCGACAGTCGTGGAGGAGCTGTCCAGGAAAGCCTGCAGCCATTCACGGCTCTGTTGCAATTAAGGTGGCAGTCAGTGTTTAAGCCCTCGCTCTGCTCCCCCCTTTTCTGGCCACGTTTTGAATGCAACACAGGATGAAAAATAAAAATAAGACTGCTGTGCTCTCCCCCACACTGCAGTACGAGGCTGGGCCAGGACGAGTGGATTTCTATGCAAACAACACACAGAATGCCTTCCTTGAACCAGTTTGTTGCTTTGCACAGATAGGGAAATGAAATGAACTGGAGGGATTTTGAGTCACCATTCAGCCTTTCAGTTGAGACAGATGACTTTTACTTACAGTGCTTCCTCTGGCATTCAGGGAAGGATTTGGCAATCCTCTCTGGGTCTGGTTCTCAGCAATTCTCTGACATGGGGGCAGCTAGTGTCTCCATTGCACATAATAGAGCTGTAGAAGCCAGGAAAAATGGCTCTTTTCTAGCCAGTTTACCCCTTTCCCATGTGACAGAAGTGACTTTCTTTCCTGATCCAGAAGTCAGCACACACTGGTCTCTGCCAGAGAGCATGGCAGGCACATGCATTAGCACACAAATGCTGAGAGTCCACTAATGTCTGCAAAAAGTACCAAATCCCCCCACTACTGCCCTTTCCAGGGAACAACAGGAGTGCCAGTTTAAGCAGGATAAAGAGGCAGCCTTAGCACTGTGTGACCTGGGCAGCAGCATCCAACACAGGGAGGGACACACAACACTGGAGGGTAAATGGGAAGCTACAGCCACTCCCACTAAACCTGGAATATTAAACTAGATTCTGGCTCAACTGCCAATCACTGTAACCTCACTTTGCAAGAGGGTTACTCCTGATTTATACAGGGCAAGTTAGAGCCAAATATCCAATCTAGTGGGTCTGATTCTGTTGATGTTTACATCAGTATAACCCAATGATGACACTTAACCACAATTAAAAGCCAAATTACTCACTATTACTCAGTGAGTAGTCACAGTGGCTTCTTTCCTTCCCTGACAGTAAATCCAGGATCTGCTGACACTGACAAGCAGTGACCATGTCTAGAATGGAGTATTATGAGATAGATAAGTAGAAGAGAGTGATGGTCACACCTGTCAGACTGAAGGCACTCCAGCATCTACCTTTGAGTTGCTTTTTGGGCTGCAGACACTTCTTGAGAGCTTTTCCAGCTCCATGAAAGTCCTTTGCTGACCTTGCTGCAGCTCACCTTCTCCTCCCTCTGACTCTCTTGGGGTCCTCCTCAGCACCTCACTCTTGAGGCAAGACAGGAATCAAGACACAAGGACCAAAACAGGGCTCAAAGGCACAGTAGGAACCACAAGAACAACAAGACTTGGATTCTGCTGTTGATAGTGAAATGCAGGGTCCTGGAATAATTAGAAGTGCTGAATTTGGAGACATCTTGTGCATAACATATTGGATTTTTTTCTTGGAACACAATCCTGCTCTCAGTGGCTCTTCTACCTGCGTCAAAGGCAGAGCTTTAAACACTGCAGGCAGCCAGGGCACCAGGAGATCCAAGCTACACCTGAGGCAAGCTGCACTCTTCTGAGACAATTACAGCTATAAAGGGGTAGCATAAAGCTCAGGAGAGCAAAAAGCAGAACATTGTCAGTCACAAGCTTTTAATTCTCAAACTGGCTCCTAAAAAAAAGAAGATAAGATAAAGCCAAACCAGATTAACCAACTTCAAAGCAGGCATTTAGGGCATGCTGGAATAGAAGGCAGCTGTGCAGAGCACCAATGAATAAAACAGGTAGAGCTCCCTTTATTGACTTGCTCCTTGTCCCTTCCAGGTTTTTGGAAGCCTCCTGTGATTAGTCCCATCCCATAACCAGGTTACAGCATCCAGGTGATGCAGCAGTGTCTGCCACAGAAATGTTTCAAGAGGTTGATACGGGCACGCTGGAGGAGCTCTGTGGAATAGTCTTCTCTAATTAGTTATCCAAGGAAGAATGATACTGTATGACTCTTACAAAGAATACACAAAGCACTTCTTGTTGCACTAATCATCAACTTTCTAAGTAAAATTAACCAAATTGCTAATTAAGGCTCATGACAATTCATCATTACGGTAACTCTGCCTTGCAGTGACTCATCAGCCCGTCGCTGGCTCCTGGGGACACGTGGAAAGGGGAAGGGCCTCCTCCAGCAGCTCCTGCCCTGCCCCGAGCAGTCCTGGCGTGAGTCACTCCACCCCGGAGCTGCATGGCTCCTGCTTTCCAAAGGGAATAAAAAGGGAGTGGGGGAAAAAAAAAGGTTAGGGGGGAAGAAAAGCAGGAGAAAAAAGGGGGCAAAAATAGGGGGAGGAGGGAAACCCAGGCAGTTTAACAGACAGAAATAATTTTTTTTAAAGTTGGAATGGGAAAAATAGTTGCCATTTCTAATGTTATTTGACTTGGATGATCAGAAATCCAGCATGCAGGTCTCTCAAGTTCCATGTGATACAGTTTAAATTTACAGGGGTCAGTCTCCTGCTGAAGAAGGAAGAATACTTGTAGCAGAGAGGTAAGGATGCCTCTGTTGACTAAGAAGGGAAGACTCAGAAACTGGGAGACTGAGGGAGGGGGAAGCCCAAGGACTTGGTGCCTCCTGCTGTCTGGGCCTCCCCCTACCTGGGCTTTCACTCACTAGCACTCCCCAGCACTGGGCACCCCACCCACTGAGCTTCCATGAGCTGGGGAGCCCAAGGTGATGTCCAGTCTGAAGGAGGAGACTGTGAGCACAGGAACCTCCCACGGCACAGCCACTCCTCCCCTCCCTTGGGCAGCATCCAGAAGACCCTTCCCCAACATCAAAGCAACCCTGAGAGCTTGTGTGTGCCATACAATGTGACTCTTTGACTCCTCAGGTGATGCCTCAGTTTTCTAAACATCTTGCCTTCTTCCCCACCTCCAGATGGGTAGACAATCTTACACCCCTTTAACCCAAAAGGCACCAAACTCCATGGCTCAGCCAAAATCTCATCACTTCCTGGTGCCCCTGTGTTTGCAGGATGCCCATTCCCAAGGCACAAAAGCAACACCAATATTAAAAGTTTTATGATGTAGCCTCACTCAATTAGATGCCACGATTTGACCTCTCCATCTCAGGTTCACAAAGTGCAGACAAATCAGTCCCCAGGGGCTGCAAGGTGAACATATCTCATCTCCAGGGGGTTCTGCAGTGCAATGAACGATTAATTAGTTGAGGAAGCTCAGAGCACTACAGCTGCAATGCTTCAGACAGGGCCACAAAGGGGAAGCACCATGAACACCACAGCATTCCACCTTCCCAAGCAGGGGAGTACCAGTCTCCCTGCAGATGTCTCTGCAGGGACAAACCAAATTCAGCACAGTCCTTGTGCTCAGTTCAATGATTCCTGTGGGCGATGCAGGCCCACACTGTCATGAAGCAGCTGTGAGAGTGGGGCTTGTCACTGCTGGTTGGGAGCAGAGCCCACCACCACAGCTCTCAGTATCCCACCCCACTGTGCCTGCAAAACTAGCCAAGGCCATGGATCTGTCTGGAGCCATCCCAACCACCTGCCAGCCCTAAATGGGGCATTTTAGTTTTAACCTTCCTGAACTGGTCTGAGCCACCCCAATCACCTGCCAGTCCTACATGGGACATTTTAGTTTTAACTTTCCTGAACGGGTCCCAGCTGGCTCCACCGGCCTCTGAAACTGAGTGAGGTACAACCTCACTGAGAGTCCTCTGAGCACCTCCTGGGTGCTCAGACACGGGCTGTGTGATGCAAATCAACCTGCTTGAGGCTGGATTTTTCTGGGGCCAGGAGGATTTGGCACCTGTAAATTGGAAGGTGAGTCCCAGAAACACCAGAAACCAGCCCAGCAGGCTGGCTGAGGAGGGCAGGATGCTCATCAGGCACAAACACTCTGCCTCATGGATGAGGAGTATATTAATCTAAGCCTTGGAACCTCTGGAGCTGTGAGAAGGGCCTGTCAGCGCATCCCAAAGACCTACTGCATGCCTGGACTTTGGCATCTCCTCCTAAAGGGTTTCTTCAGCTCAAATTGCTGTTTGCAAGCAGATCTCACAGCAGAAAGTGAAGTCCTCCTAACAGAGCAACAGGCACACTGACCATGACAGCACATCCAGCAGCCCAGTCAGGGACAGGGATGTGTTCCCAGCTGTGTTTTCACAGAAATCCATCCATCACCACTCAGCGACAGGCCAGGAGAGAAGGAACAAGTCAGGCAGCAACTGCTGGCGTGGAGCCAAACAGCACCCAAGCCAAACTGCACTGGCAGAGTGAGACTCCCACAGCATCAGTCAGCCAGGCACAACACGAGTTCCCTGCTGGGAACCTGCTGCCTCACACCTGGAATCTCCACACACTGGAATATGGAATGGCCTTAGATCACCCTGTACAGAGGGCAGAAACGGAGATGCCACAGGGGGAAATGCCAGCGAATGTAAGGACTAAACGCTTCCTCCCCTCAGGCAGGGTTAGCCCAGCTGAGATCAGACCGTCTCATCACAACGCCCGAAGTCTTAAGTTTTTACTTTTGGCCCGGGGATCCTCTCCGAGGACCAGATGTGCCTCATTGCAGCTGATAAAGCAAGTGGGAGAAATTAAGGGCACATCATGCTTGCCCGAAAAGCATCGCCTTTGCAAAGTCTAAACCACAGCTCCAACATTTCTCCTCTACCCCGCAGAGAGGGGAGCAGGTTGTGTCTTCAGCCTTCTGTAAAGCACACAAGAGCACCCCGATTCCTCCGGCCCGTCAGGATGGGTCAAACCCCTGGGACAGCGGTTCCCGGGCTGATTGCCGGGGGTTAAACTCCCAGCTGTGAAAGGCTGATGAGCCTCAGCTGCCCCCGGGGGTTAAAACCGGGACCGGGGGCGGTTGGGGGGGTCCGGTCGTGCCTATGGATGGCTCGTCGGCGCTGGAGAAGTACCTGGAGAACTACGGCAGGCAGGTAAGGGAGGGAAAGGAAAACNTGCTCACCACTATACCACCAACGCGGCGCTGAATTATACTCCCGGCCCGAGCAGCAAGTGTGTTATCCCCGCATTCCTGCCGGGAAAAAGAGTGAAGTTCTGCTGTTTTCCCTGCCGAGGGTTGGCCCAGGGCTCCTGGGAGCACGGAGGGGCTCTCTGTGGGGAGAGGCGCTCTTACCTTGCTGCGAGAAGGAGGATGCTGCGTTTAAACCCATGCTGTGTGCAAGGACCTCGTTGTGTACTGGGGTGTGTGGCTTCTGGGTAGGCAATAAGCTTGGATCTCACTCTGCTGGTTTATAAAGGTCTGCAAAAACTTGTTCTTTTGGCATTTGATGTGGTCCTGCTGGCCTCAGGTGGGTGCAGAGACTGTGGAATGAGGGCTGGACTCCACAGCTGAGCATCATATTCATTCAGGGAACACAAATTCTTTATGTGTAGCCTGTTTGTAAACTCCTTTTCAGCTTGGAAAATAGGCTGTTTAAATCTGAAGACCTCCTTGTGGCAGTTGGTGAAATCTTCTGAATGTGGCTTATGAGCTTTATAATGTGGTGAGGTATAATCAGGATTTTACAAATGCTACTAGTTCTTTTTTAATTGATTTCAGACTTGCTGGGACACTTGATAACAGCAGATGTGTGATATCACTGTAGGGAGGAAAATATAATCCAAGTCTGTTGCTTAAAGCAGCTGGGTTTGATTTACATGTACCTGAGTTGCAGGGATTTCTGCAGTGGAAATTAAAATGGCTGTTTCCCCCCAAGCTGCCCCAAAGTGAGTGATCTCAGGCAGGATTTGTGTGTGAAATCTCCTTCCTGGAGGTGCTGGGAGATGTCCAAAGCTATGCAGTTGGTGGGGCCTTCTGTGGAGTTAATTAACCCAGAGTCTGGAGCAATAGCCCTTGGCAGCCAGCCCAAAGCAAACATGGTCTTGTGCCCCCTCTCACAGCCTCTGAGCATCTGTCTCGCAAAAAGGCAATATTCCCCCAGCACTTAACCCTATGAGGGCTTTTCCTCAGACCATTCATGTGGATACCTCATAAAAACCTTTCTGCTTCTACCTACTCTATGCAGTTTGCCTTGTTACTTCTTTTAAAATTGTTTTACAGATTTTTAATACTTTCAAACTCATATACCACTCACTTTATCAACTTTATGCTACAAAATGGGGTATTTTTTTTGTTGTCACATTCATTCTTTGATGCCCATTTAGTATGATGTGAGTAGTCTCAAAGACTCTGTGATGAGGTTTTCTTGTACCATCTTCTCTACACTGGTTTGTACAAACCTTTGCCTATAAGCTCCCATGAAGCTAAACTGTAGTCCACTGGAGTTCTTGCGGAGACTGTGCCTTCCTTCCCCTGTTGCCGACTTGAAAAACACCTATTTAAAATAGGCATATATTTGTTATTCCTTAATATATTTCTATTTTTAATTGTTAATATGTTTTTTCTGACCTTAAGTGTCAGTGCTTTGGATCCTCTTTTCTGGAGGGTGAAGGAGCACCTATTTATTCAGCAGCACTCTGCCCCACCTGACCCCCTATGGGGATCTGCAGCTGCAAGCCAGTTTTAGAAGCAATTTTGAATGTAGGTGTTTGTAATGCTTTCAGAGCTAGACCTGATTGCATCTGTGCTCAAGTTGCTGAGGATTTTCTGGGACAATTTGTCACTTAGTAGGAGTTTTCCAAGTATCTACAGGCAAATATACTGCAAAGTAGGAGCAGAGATGTCCCTGTGTGCATGGCTGTGTTGACAAGTGAGCTGACTAGCAGAGAGCAGCACTAGCTCAGAGCTGGAAGGCATTGATCTGGAAATCCTGCTGGAGTTCAGGCAGCTGCTGCCAACTCGAGGGCCTCAGCCTTATGCACCATTCCCTGTTCTGATTTGTGCTTGGACTTCTCAAGTCCTTTTGGCCCTCGAGCCCCAAAATGCCAAAACAAACACAAAACCTCTTGTATGGATTCTTTAGTCCAAGTGTCACCTGCTGTGGCTGTTGGCAGAAACCACCTTTGTGGAAGAAGCCTTCCCCTGGGCAGAGGCTTATGCCCTATGATGATGTATTTTGATATATTTTAACAACAAGAACATTAGCATGCAAGGGCTTGTAAGTGTGTTGTGTGCTGGATGCTGGTGGTGCTGACTGTGCCCTGCTTCAATCAGTCTGGTGACCTCCAGCAGCCGAGGAATAAACTCTGCTGGCCCTGTGAGCTGCTGCCCTCTGTTGCACAAATCCAACGCTGATACTGTCCCCTGCTAGTAGGGAGAGGAAATGGCAATAATATACAGAAGGGGAGGTAAAGTGAGCCAGAAAATACCAGCTGTCTTCCTTGGAAAAGCTCCCAAGCTGTTGGTTGTGTAAGTGAGGTGCGACAGTGGCTGTGAAGGGCGAGGTGCCAGCAGGCAGATTGTACCTGCAGTCACAGCTGAAGGTGCAGGGCATTGCTCAACTTGTGGTATCACAGGAGCACTCCACACTGCCTTTGAAGTGTGGTGGGGAAATGCATATCTCCATCATAGGAATTCGCTGGATTTTTATATGCTGATTGAAGATTTGGAAGCATGTCCTTTACTTTTCTAACTATTCTTTACTATAACACATATTGGGGGGGGAATTATTGAAGTGTCCTTATTGAATATGAATCTTTATTCTCCCTGTTAAATGCTTTAATACAAGACCCTTAGTGGCACTTTTTCTTAATTCAAGGATGACTTCTCAACTGGCCCTCACCTGTTTACTCCCATGAACCCTTATGATGTGGGACTTCCAATTCAAACAACCAAAGATGTGTACAGTGCTCAATGTCATCAGCCCAAAGAGTTTCATACAGACTTCTCCTCTGTGGACCTCAGCTTTCTTCCAGATGTCACCCAAGATAACAAAGACCAAAGTCTACCTGCAGATGGTCATGAAATGCAAAAAGAGCTTGATGGGTCAGTACTAAGAAATGAGGACAGTGGTGTCTTTGTGGATGAAAGCAGCTTCTCATATTCAGAGGCACCTCAGCCACCATTTGAAACATCTGGTGAGAGTTCACCTGTGACTCCAATGACTCCCATCACCCCAGTGTCATCTGCATCAGAGAGCTCTGGCATAGTTCCTCAGCTGCAGTAAGTTATGTATGATACAGGTAGTATGTATCATAGCCATGGTTTTGCTTAAGCTGCAGGGTAGGCTCCGATTTCTCCCTTGGAGAATGAAGCAAACATGGTTTGCTCTTGAAAAAGCCCAACCAAAAAACTACAGGGGAAGTTATTTCTCTTGAAGGACAGGTGGAGCAAATGAACTGACAACACTGGACAACTGGAGGAAGGTACTGGAAAAGAAGGATTTTTGCCAGCAAGGAGAATGTGAAGGATGGCAGACTCCAAGGGCTTAAAGATGTCAGTGTGCTTTTCCAAGAGACAGAACTGAGTCAGGAGGGTTGGGTGTGACAAACACTTGCCTTGTTGAGATTCTGCCCTGTCTAGGGTAGAGCAACCATGGAGTAGTTTATACCTATAGAAAGTAACATACCCTTAACCTGCCTTAAGTGCTGTAGTAACTCTCAACACTCATCATGGCTCAATCGAAATCTGTGAAACACTTCAGTGACGTGGCTTTTGGAAAACACACAAACTTAGAATTACAGGGCTAATAATTTCATGCCTTGTTGTATCTCAAAGTGCAATTTTGAGATTGAGTTACTTAGTTTTGCCAAAAGTAACCTAATGCTCAAGTGGGAGAGAAGCAGGAGGTCAATGGGTGGCGGTTATGAACTGGAGTGTGACTCACATTAAGTCAGTGGAGCTGAGGTTGGCTCTGCAGTGACTGGCTTTTGCAGTAAGGAAATTCCTCTTCCCTTCCTCAGGAATATTGTGGCAACTGTAAACCTGGCTTGTAAACTGGATCTGAAGAACATAGCTCTGCATGCCAGAAATGCAGAGTACAACCCAAAGGTAAGTCCTAAGAACTCCAAAGCTTTCCCTTCACTTCATTTTTCTCAGTGCTGGTGGATTCTAATGGTCCTGTGACCATAGTCTTAACTCCCCTGATCCCAGGTGGGTGGAAAGTAACTTCAGGGTGGTAAAGAAACACTTGTCTGAAGAAAGTGCAGGTTGTAATAAGCCTCAAAGTATCAGCTGTTGAAAGGCTGAACAGAAATACAGTACCAACTAAACTCCTGTGTGATCTTCCTTTGAATTTGTAGAGGTTTGCTGCTGTGATCATGAGAATCAGGGAACCACGGACCACAGCCCTCATCTTCAGTTCAGGAAAAATGGTCTGCACAGGAGCAAAGAGGTATTTTTCTGTTTTTCTCCTTCTCTCTAAAGGACTGAGTCTTGCAGCTATGCCTATATTCTGATGGAAAATGTCAGAATCTTATTTAAAATATCTAGCAAAGAGCTGTCAGAAAAATGAAGCACTGGTATTGAAACATGTCTCGATTCCTCCACAATGGAAGCTTAGTAATTCCTGAACTGTGTGCTTCTGTCCCTGAATTTAGATTGAACTGAGCAGACCTCAACAGAAAAGCTGCTGAAATGCCCAGGAATTGTTAAGGGGTTATTTGTGTTTTTCACTGACTTCTAAAGTGAGTTAGGACATAACCTGTGTCTGTCAAGTCTCTCTTCAGTGTCTGTGTTCACCAGTCAACACACCTGCCTCTAGAGGAAATGGGAATTGGAGAAAAGCAAACTTTATTTCTGTACTCTGAAGTTCTTTTCATGAATTAAACTAAGCAGCTGCCTTAGTTTTGGGACATAAAAACTATCAATGAGTTAAACTTAGGAGACTTCTTTTTCCAACCACTCCAAGGAGGTGATTTTGCTGGTGTCTGTAGTCTAACTTGGATCAGCACTGAGAAGGTGTTGTAAGGAATTGAGAAAAGCCTCTGAAGAGGGGAACTTCTGGGTGATGCAATGTGCTCCAGTGTGTTCCAACAGAGCATAGCAAAGAGTGACCAAGTGCCATGCTCCTTTTGGCTCTCTGGAGCAGTTTTGGGGATATACACCCTTGCTATTTTGAGTAGTAGGGTATCTTTTCCTGGAGCACAGATGAACACACTGGTGCCTGAACTGAATTCAATCTTGAGAGCAGAGGCAAGCACTAAACCCAAGTTGCTTTTCCTTCTTCAGTGAAGAGCAGTCCCGGCTGGCAGCTAGGAAATACGCACGGGTGGTGCAGAAACTTGGGTTCCCTGCCAAGTTCTTAGACTTCAAGATTCAGAACATGGTTGGGAGCTGTGATGTGAGGTTCCCCATCCGCCTGGAAGGCTTGGTTCTCATGCACCAGCAGTTCAGCAGGTATGTGGAAAGCAGTGACAACCTGGAGCAGTGCCTGGTCCGTGCCCTTGTTCCACTGTGAGCTTTTAATACTGAGGGAGCCTCTTAACTCCCAGCAAAGCAGATGCCAATCTGCAAGGATAAGGCCTCCAACCTTCAGGCATGAAGCCAAACTGCATTTGCAAAATACAGAAGTGAAGCCATACTGTGTTTCTGGGACACTGTTTCAGCTCTGTTTGGATGCCTACTGACCACCAACTTAGAGTAAACCTGTTGTAACTGAGTGATGGGCATGCTGTGCCTTTCAAGGTGAGCGTGTTCAAAACTAGTTATTGCCACCACTGAGGAAAGGTTGAAAACCCAGCACTGACAAAGTCAAAATTTGGTTGTCTTTTATTAGCACTTCGTTTAATAGTTTGCATGTAATTTTGGAGCTAAATATATATAAAAGGTTCATGTTTGGCTCTCATCTTAGTTGCACAAGATGTTTCCTGATAAGGTTCTTGGCAGACTGGGAGGGATTACTGAGAGTGTGCAGGCCCTGGCACAGGTTGCCCAGAGAAGCTGTGGCTGCCCCATCCCTGGAAGTGTCCAAGGCCAGGCTGGACAGAGCTTGGAGCAACCTAGTCTAGTGAAAGCTGTCCCTGCCCATGGCAGGTGTGTGGAATGAGATGATCTTTAAGGTCCCTTCCAACCGAGGCCCTTCTGTAACTGATTTGAGGACTATTTGACAGTTGCAATAAAGGTTTCAAAATCAGAAGTAGCCCATAAAAGTAAGCATGCAGTTCTCCCACCAGCTCCAGCTGGGATTAGGTGTTTTCAAGATGTCTAAACCCTGACCTGCCTTTCTCTGAGTAGCTATCTCACATATGTGGGGTTAATTAGTGTTAGTATACTTAGAGCACTTTATTCAGACAAGACTGAAGCAGTATTTGCATTTTACTAATCTTGCCTGCCTGCTTTGAAACAGCTATGAACCTGAACTATTCCCTGGCCTCATTTATAGGATGGTCAAACCAAGGATAGTGCTGCTTATCTTTGTGTCTGGAAAAGTTGTACTGACTGGTAAGTGGTCTCTCTGGATATCTGTAGCCAAGTGCTACTTTATCTTCTGAGAGTGCATTCAAACTGAACATTAGCTAAAAATTACTACCTAGCCACACTATAGTCAGTTTTTAATGCCTACTGTTGCTTATCTGTGTTTTCTGCAGATACCATCAGTATTGTTGCACTAGAATCTCCTGTTGCTTCATGGAGAGTCTCAGATTTCTGTGTTACTTGAGTGTCTTTATTCAAAGCATAATGCCAAATGTCAGTGCCAACAGGACGCTGACATGGGGTAACCACTCAGGCACTTAAATAGGAGCCTCACAATGAGCAATTTAAAATGGCTTGGACAGGAAGCAAACTTCTTAAAACACTTCAGTGACAACATTTAGTAGGGATTATCAGAGGAAAGGGTGGAGATCTAACAACTTGTTCCAGACTGCTTGGCAAAACACTGCTGAGGCAAAAGCCTTGCTGAGTAAGTGTGCTCAGATACCTGTGCCTCATCCCAGGTCAGAAAAAGTGGATTCGCATTTTGTGAAGCTCATGAAAATGCTTCTACTCAGATGTACTAGAAGGTTACATGGTACTTCTTCCCAGAAGTTCTCAGAGCTGTATCTATATTTCCAACACAGTTTTGAGCCACATGGGAAGACCAGAGAAGTGCCTGACTTAGCCAGAGTTTCTCAGTCATAAATCAGGAAAGAGCTCAGCCAGCTGAAGTTTGGGGCACTCAGTACAAGGCTTAAATACTTCTCCCTCTAATGTCCACCACCTTCTTAGGTACAGTAAAACCATACTGTCCAGTTCCATTCCACTGATCCAACCAGTGTACCCAAAAAGAAAACCAAAATGCAAGTAATCTCCTCAAGTGTGCAGCAGGCCCAGAAGCACCTGGGTAAGTCCTTTTTTGTGGACACTGGGCCCAGCTGCAATGAACTAAATTTGCTGACCTGTGAGGTTTCTTTCCCTAATCAAGACAATTTGAATGTAACTTCACCTTTGAAATTAAAAGTTGTGGTAATGCAGATGAATTAGTCATGTCCAAGTGAGGACATGAGGAAAAGGTTCACACATTTGACTTGAGCGAGGCTTAATCCAACTTTTAGTTTGTTCAAATGCAGTTTCCTTGTAGCTGAGTGGGCAAGACTTGCTATTGAAGATTTGCTTGCAGTCAGTACCATGGAAAAAGCTTTGAAATCATAGGTGCCCTAACACAGCTTCAAAATAAAAATGCTTCTCGGTGCTGGAGGAGGAGAGTTCTCAAACTGTGGACCAATTTCCAGTATTGCACAAATGCCATTCATTTCCTTTTTCTTACCTTTCTCCCTGGCTTTTCAACAGGCAGAGTGTCATAAGCAGGTAACACCATGGTGGTTCTCCCTCGCCTTTTTCCTTCTTCAAAGCCAATGCTTGGCACCTGTAAAGAGCAGAAAATTGCTGGTTTGGTTTCACAGAGCAAACAAAACTAGTCTTAAAGCAAAACAAAAAATTGTTCTTTGAGGTGGCAGAAGTATGATGAAAATTCTTCCTTAAACTAATAGTAAGGTGCTGTTAAACCCCTGGGTTTCTTTGTGGTTTGTAATCTTAGTAGGTTTGAGTTGCATTCAGATATTTTCAATACTCTGTTAATTCTTAGTTGTTGTTTGCTTTTGTTTGTTTTTGTCTTTTTTTTAATAAATGTCTTTAGGAGCAAAAGACCGTTCTGAAATCTATGAGGCATTTGAGAACATCTACCCCATTCTAAAAGGCTTCAAGAAACCATCCTAAGGTGGCTCAGAAAGCACTGCAGAACAATGCCTGGGTTTGTGCATGGAACAGAAGCCAAGGGGATTCCTGGACCCCATTCTACAGTTGTGGATTACTAAGCAAATAATTTTCTCAATGCTGGAAGTGCTGATGCCTCTCTAATTTAAGTGTTCTTTTCTTTCACATTGTCTGTAATACACTTGAGTTCTGACAACTTCAGTCAAGCTGAGCACCTTTGCCAAAAGAATGCACTTTTAACAGAATGCACATTAAGATGGCACATAAAGATATTTTGTAATAGAAATGTTTCTCTTCCCCTGTTGACCAGGTGAATCCACACTGCACTTCAAATTGGCTCTATCAAAACACTCAGCTCTATTTATTATGTCTATGTATTTTCATGTTGAAGATCAAAATATATCATTGTCTATAATCTTACAAAATCCAACATGAGTTTGTCAGTGTTTAGAAGATGTGTACTGAATCCCTCTGATCCTGCTGGCTGGGTAAACCCTCTGGGTAGGATTTCCTTTTTCAGGGAGGACATTCAAGGCCCTCATTGCTGGAATATACCAGAAAGTCTGTGGGTGGAGGGGTAACTAATTAAATTATCTAATTTAATTTGTGTCATGGCAAATTTTAACTAAATGGTACCCACTTGTATTGCTGAGGTCCCCTTAGATGATGGAAATTTTTTTGGTGCAGACAAAAACATCTTAAAAATGGCTTTGAGGAAAACACAAAAAGTCTTGGGTACTCAAGACATGGTTATCTGTATTATTTAGCCAGAGCTCAGCCAACTGCACTACATCAAGTCTGGCAATTTTGCAGCAGGAACAATGGGGGGTTTTGTACTTTGTCTCCAAATGCAGTCAAGCCTTTCTTGTCAGAGGGTGTCATGCACGGAGTGGTGATATGAGAAGGAACAGCGCAAAGACTTATCCCAGGGCTGTTCTGGAAACAAGTCAGAAGAGTCTGCTTTGATTCCTTCCCTCTCCTCCCTCCTGGAGATTTTCTATCTGTGAGGAAGCACCACTAGAGGCTGCTGTGAGATGACTTGAGGGCAGGCCAGGCCGAAATCCTGATGGGATTACACAATATGGGTTATGGCTCAATACGGAACAGGGTCTTGCCGGGCTTAGTTTTGTTGCCGTGAGTTTTTTTTCTGACAGAGTGAGGGTGTGAATGCACCTTCTGTGTCTGTTATTTGCCTCACCAGTGCTTTTATAACTATCTGCTCCTCTGGGAAAAGAGTTTGAGAAACTTTGTGCACTTCCTCAGGATAAAGTGGTCTTAGCTGTTATCGGTTTGTGTCACAGCTGAACCCTGGATTTCCACAATCTCATCTATTTTAAACACAGGCTTACTTTTCTGTTTGCTTTCTAACACTGAAGCCTTTCCACAGCTATACGGGCAGGGCTTTTATTTGCACTGTAGCAGCTGATGAGCTTGAGTTACAATAACTTTTGAAGTGAAAATAATCTGGTGTTATTGGGATTCTGGGAAAAAATATTTATCTAAGATGAGCCCTCTTCAAGAAATCACATTTTGCTTAAGAGCTTGCCATGTGCTTTCACTGGTAAAATTAGAGCTCTTTAAAAGTCCTGGATAAAGCCTTAGAGATAAGAAATGGGCTCTCTGCCTTTTCACTGAGCTACTGATTAAGTTAATGTTTGCTATGGTAACCCTTGTCTTAAAAACAACACCCTTGGTTCTGCCCTCCATAGTGCTGCTCCTGCCCGTGCTTGATAACACGAGGAAAGGGAAACAATACAGGCTGGGTGGGCTGGGAATAGCTTTGAAAAGAAAAAATAAAAACCAAACAAAACCAACCTGGGGTGTGTTTTGTCGTTGGGTTTGGACCTCACTCTGGAAGGGGGTTATTGCTTTAAGCTATTCTGGCTTGTGTGGACTGTGTCTCATCCACTTCCCTAGAGTTTCCCCACTACATACAGAAAGGGGAATGGCTTCCCCTTGCCAGAGGGCAGGGATGGATGGGATACGGGGAAGGAATTCTTGGCTAGGAGGATAGACAGGCCCTGGCACAGGCTGGGCAGAGAAGCTGTGGCTACCCCATCCCTGGGAGTGTCCAAGGCCAGGTTGGAGAAACGTGAAATAGCAGAAGGTGTCCCTGCCCAGGGCACGAGGTTGGAACGGGCTGAGCTTTAAGCTCCCTTCCCACCCAAACCATTCCATGACATTCCGTCGCAGGGGAGCCGCTCTCAGCGCCCCCACCTCCACAAGCTGATCCTACATCTATTTAACTCATTACCACCAGTTCCTCACTTACGATACCCACACCACTCCCTCCCCATCCAACAGGGACTTTGATACGATGTCAAACACAGAGGGACGCACTTCGCTTTGACCTCCGCTCTCCCCACAGCGCTGCGGGGCCGCAACCGGACCACAACAGCCCACCCGCTCCGTGAGAGGCCCGAAGACGCTCCGCAGCGCTTCCCCGGCTCGGCCGGTGCTTAAAGCAGCACCTTCTCGGCGAACTTCACACTTAAAACAGCATTTTTTTTTTCGAAATTCACACTTAAAACAGCGCTTTCCTTGTCGAAGTTCACCCTCCCCGCAGCGCCGCCGCCGCCTCAGCGCCGCTTTCCCGCCGCGCCCCGCGCGCCCCCACGTGACGTGCGGCCCAAG
>VXAU01003012.1:86586-148965 GCA_013399695.1 Formicarius rufipectus | reverse complement strand
CCCTCACGCACGACCCCCTTCTCCTTCCCCTGCCCGCGCTCGGGTGGCCCTTGGGCTGAGCCTGTCCCGTTCCCCCCTCGGTGGGCAGCCGGGTTGTCCGCCTTTTGTTGCCTCCGGAGCCGGGTTGTCCCCCCAGAGCTGGGTTATCTCCTTTTGCTCCCCCAGGGCCGGGTTATCCCCCTTTTGCCGTCCTAGGGCCGTGTTGTCCCCCTTTTTCTTCCCCAGCGCTGAGTTATCCCTTTTTTTCTGCCCCAGGGTCGGGTTATCCCCCTTTTGCCTCCCCAGGACCGTGTTGTCCCTCTTTTTCTTCCCCAGGGCTGGGTTATCCCCCTTTTTCTTCCCCAGGGCTGGGTTATCCCTTTTTTTCTGCCCCAGGGCCGGGTTGTCCCCCTTTTGTCACCTCAGGATCGGGTTATCCCCCTTTTGGGGCCCCCGGGGCTCTGGGTGTGGGATGAGAGGATGGGCCTGGGCAGGGCCTTCACCACTACCCCTGAAAGAACAATAGTTGTGGTGATAATCACTACCCAACCGGCCCAAGTGTCAGCAGGTGTAGCCTTGGAAGGTCCAGACAGTTCAGGGTGAAAAGGCGCCCCTGCCTTGGGTCATTTCGGGTGCTGCCCGTTTTCGGCGGTTTCCTAAATCATTAAAATCAGGAAGGTGCATAAGAGAAGAAATAAGCATTTTTCTTGTCTGTATAAACAGCCCTGACCGTGTGCTCTGCTTTTAGGGTTCCAAAATGCCCCCTGGGTTAATGTGGGGCTGCCCTGGCCCTGAAAGGGGGTCGATGCCATCAGTGCCATGAACACATTTCCTCAGGTGGCTCCTCCATCCATTGCCCGTCCCAGATCCTTAAAAAGCCTCCTCGTGCCACGTCTGGAATAGCTCCAATTCTTGGCTGTCCCCTTCCCTTGGCAGCTGCTTGGGCTGTTTTGGGAAGGTGGCTCCATCCAAAGGCTGGCTGTGTCCTGAGGGATAAGGGGACAGCGGTGTCCTCCCGCTACACCCATGGGATGTCACCCAGTGTGAGTCAGCTTGGAAATCCGAGGCCTTAGTGAGCCACTGGATGGGCTTTCTCTCTTTTTGATGTAAAGAAACTGTGTTGCAGAACCACAAGTTGTATTCGGCCTTTCTAAAATAGGTGGGAAAACTTGTGTCTGTGTGAAAGTGCTCGGGGGTTTATCTGTAGCCTCCAGGAAAAAAATTGGATTTGGAGTTTGGAACGTAAACCAACTTGTTTTGTTTTTCCCCTGTCTTTTTATGTGGCCTTAAGATTTTGGCTAAACATCAGGTTTCATGATAGAAATTCAATTGTGGCCTTCGTTAGAGTTGTTCTGTATTAACCAAGGCTTAAGAAGTTTCTGCCCATCAGAAAAATGAAGCCATAAAGAAGCAGCATTAGCCAAAGTACCTGAAGCAACAGCTTGTTTGGAAAAAAACCCTCTTTATCCTCCTTATATCTTCTCACGTGAGACAGAATCAGCTTTTCTGTCTGACAGTTTTCACTGCATCCTCCTGAGCCACTTTCACTGCCCCATTTGTCTGTGGCTGTAAAATCTTCTGTATATTTATGCTGTGTTTCTTAAGTGCAGGAATTCAATCTCTTTTTTCTGTCTTTCCCCCCACCCCTGCTTGGACATCACAGTTCCATCCATGGGGGTTCACCTCTTTTTTATCATCTTGGTGCCTCCCTTTATGTTCAGTTTCCTCAGGCTTTGTTTCTCCTTCTCAGAGCTTTCCATGAATGAATTGCAGAAGTGCAATTCATTAAAAATGGCCAATCTATTTTAATGAGTTAACAGCACACCTATAGGAATAACACAGTGTGAACAACCTCAGCATGTTTGGTGGCAGGGGGAACACTCAGTGCAGGCATGAAGCTCCTCAAGCCTTGGATTTCTTTGTGGTTTTTGAAGATAACAGGATTATTTTTGAAGCTCTGCTTGAAGTGTTTTTGCCTGCACTCTCTAATTAATATTTTGGATGACTGATGTAAGAGTGCAGCTCTTCTGGAGGTCAGCTTTCCTCGTTTTCTCTCTGTAAGCAGCCAGGGTGTCTCTGAATTTCCTGGGACTGAGAGAGGGAGAGACTTTTTAAGCAGTGACCAAAGCCATGCAGGGACAGGGGCAGGGAACTGGCTGTGTTTACTGCCTTCATTGTTTATTTGTTTATTTTATGCCTTCTAGTAGTGCCTGGGTTAATTTTAGATCAGCCAGTGCTGGAGGAGACTGACAGGGTCATGACAAGGACTTTGCTGGGTGACCTGGTGTGAGAAATTCAGGATGTGATTGGGCCATTTGGGCTTCCCTTTTGTCTTCTCTGAGTGTTATAGATTGGGGAAAAGGATCCTTCTCTTTCTAGTGAAAAGTAAAGAAAAGTACAAGTTACTGCTTGTATCCAACAGTGGGTTTTTTTTAGCATTTTCTTGTGATTTTTCGCTTGTAAAATAAGACTAATGATTTCATGTTCTAATTACTTCAGACTTTCACTGGACTATTTTCTGTGCTGACTTTTAGAAAAAGCTACAGTGAAATGGAAGTTTTTCATCTGTCTGGTGAAAATCACACCCTGTATCTGTGAGGGGGAGAGGCTGAGGAGATGCTGAGATTAATTATTGAAGCAGAGCTACAATTAAGGATGAGCAGTCCGGAAATCCTTCAGTAAAATAATCAGTGGCATTCTTCTTTTCATTACTAATGTGTTGGATATTCCAAAGCCAAGCTGGCGTCTCGGTGGTGGTTTCAGCTCAGAGACTCCTCTCCCTCCTGGGAGTGTCCTCCAGCCTGTCATGTGCCTAAATTCTCAGAGTGTATTTCACAGAGCTGCTGAACTGCTTTGCTTTCTGTGTCTGCAGATGGCAAAAGCCAGAGACAATGTGACTGTCTGACTGCTCTGAGCTGTGGGTTATGATTAGTGGTAGTGACTTTTCACAGCAAGGGAGTTTTTTTATAGTGAGTATGTGCAGTGATATTGCTGCCCTCAACTCCTTCAGCATTCATCAATTCCTGTAGAGTAGGAAATCTCTATTTCTGGTTGCTGCTCTCTAATTATGAACGTGTGGAAATAAGCCATGTAACCATAGAAAAACTCAATGTGATAAGACCTGAGGAAAGAGAAACATTTAATGGGGGATTCGAGATGTTCTCTCCTCTCAGTTCACATTTGATGGGAGTTCCTGGAGCAGTTCATCCAAAGTTTTGTTTCTTTGCCAGACAGAAAGGCTAAAGATACATAAAGAAGAAGGAGTTGCACAATGAGATGCAATTCAAATGGGAGCTGTATAAAGAAATGGGAATGTTTGCTTGGTGAGAAACCTGCAGCAGAAGTTGGTGGGAGCTGTTTGGCATCCTCTGGTGAGCTATGACTTTTACAGCCTTTCTCAAATATTTCTGTCTCCCCTCCCCAGCAAGAACTGAATTTGCTCCCAGGTTCCTGACAGACCATTCAGCTTTTTGCTGATGTGGAGGATGTGAGTTGGGTAATTTTCTTCAGTCAGAGGCTGTGCCCATTAACCCAGCTCTGAAAACAAGGATTGCCAAATTACCCCAGCTCTGTGGGACTGCTGAGCTCTGTGTTTCTGGGCCAGGGGATTTTTGGTTGCAGCCCAAGGTGTACAGTGCCCTGTGGTAACCAGGAGGCTCCTGCAGTGCCTTCTGTCATTGCCATGATGACTCCTGGGGGGAGGACACACAGGAAGAACTGGGGTGAGCAGCTGGGCTCCAGTTGCACCACATTCCTGTGGCTCACGTGTGGCCTCTGGCTCTTATGCCAAGCACCTGCATTTGGTCTGGGTTTGTTTTGGAAGGAAAACAGGTTGGTTTTGCTTGGCCACAGAAGCAGCAGCCAGTAGTTTTGGTGTTGTTCTAATGCTAATGTCATCTAGAAGGGTGATTACCTACTCTCTGAACCCAAAGGCAGTTACCAAGCTTTCAGATTTCAGCACTTGGAGGAAAAAAGTGAAGCATTGTAAAGTTTTACCTGCACTCAAACCCACAGTTGAGCAGAGAGGGAGGCCCAAGATGCCATCCTGTCAGGGCTTAGTGTATTATTCTTTCTAAATGAAGATCCCTGAAATAAAGGACTTGGTGCATTGTAGGTAAGATCATGGAATGGTTTGGGTTGGGACCTTAAAGACCATCTTGTTCCACCTCCCTGCCATGGACAGGGACACCTTCCACCAGCCCAGGTTGCTCCAAGCCCTGTCCAATGTGGCCTTGGACACTTCCAGGGATGGGGGAGCCACAAATATCAGAGCTGTGGTAGGATGGAATTGTCAGCTCTCCATTGCAGAGAGCAATAGAATGAATTGTTGTCATCCCTGAGCTTTGGAGGTGCAGCCCAGGACAGTGCTCTGACAGAAGCACAAGAACCCAAAGCACACTTGCCATCTCTAACGTTTAAATCTCTTGGCTTCCTCTCTTGCTGTTTGCTCTTCCCTGCAGTTTTGTCACTTCTTGCTTCATTGTAATTTCTCCATCTGCATTGTTGCTGTTTCCTTTAAATGTGTTTCCCAAGACACTGTGGAACGTGGAGGGGGTCAGAATGTGGCTGCTGCACATTCAAAGGATGAAAACACAGGATGATGACTCCTAAAAAAATTCCTTTCTGATCAGTTCTTTGCAATCCCCAGACCTCAGGCATCCTGTGAAGCAGAGCTGCAACAGACATTTGGACTGTCTGAGATAATTTCTTCAGTGGTTTTTAGAGTACTATGCTTTTTTTAATACACAAAATCTTGATGTTTCTAAGCTATCAGTCTAGAAATAGCAGTAATTTCCTTCCAAGTTTGTTAATCTGACACTGGTGTTTCCTCATCTTAGAGGTTCTGTTCCAGATTCAGTGAGACTCATGCTCTGGAATTCTGCAAGACATTTACACATTTAGCCATTACTTCCCAAGATGGAGACAGATAGTTGAGGTTTGGAGAATCCCACAGGCTTCAGTCTTTTTCTCTTTTCACACAGCTTACAAGTGTTGTATTGTGCAAAATATCAATAAAAGCATTTAATCTCTTCCAGGTTTTCAGACAAGAAAGAAAAGCTGATGCATCTCAAAACCAAACAGAGAGAATTCCAAAAACAGTAAGTTGTAGTTATTAAATTAATATAAACTCTAAGAACTCTCGTAAAAGCCAAACAGTCTCTCTAATGCACTGTTGCTGGAGACAGACACAGTTCAGACAGTCATAAAACTTTCAATCATGTTTTTCCCTCTAGTGTTTTGAAGGCCATGGAAGGGAAGGAGATAACTGATCAGCTGGTGAGTTGTTCCAAGTGTCCCACGGGTTTTAAACTCTGTGAATTCCTGGATCTCATACCCTGTCCAATGTGGCCTTGGACACGGCGTTGTGCTGCTTTCCCAAAAAGCCTGTTGTTAGCAGAACAGAAATTGGCTCTGCCAACAGAGTGCTCCAGACTGTCAGTGTTTTTCATTTCTCCCTGGATATTTGTTCAATAACTAATTTTACTGATTGACTTTATACTGAGCATTCATTTTGTTTGTGGCATTCCTCAGTGCACAAAACCACTGTATGAAACATTCAGTTGTTTGATCCATTTAAGAGCATCCTGCTACTTCTGCACTAAAGCCTTTGTTGCTGACCACTAGCCAGTGTGTTTGAAGTCATTTGTGCCCCACGGTTGCTGAATGTCTTTTTTTTTTTTCAGAGGTGGAAAATAATGTCTTGCAAGATGAGGATTGAGCAGCTGAAACAGACCATTTGCAAAGAGAATGATGAAATGACCAGACGTGAGTAAGGCCTGTGCTTTTGGGAAGTGACAAACCCCCTGTGCCTTAGAGGGAGAGCTCAGTTTGGGGTGAATTTGAGCTTTTTAGAAGGAGTCCCTTCTTAAATCAATATGAGTGCTTTTCAGCCCTTTCATGCTTGGGTTTTAATTAGCAAACAGCAGGCATTATTCGGCTGGATGGAGGGAGTTTTGCAGCAGCTTTAGGAGTGAATGCTTGGCAGGTGTGACTTTGGTTGTGTCCCTGGAGGTGGCTTCAGTCAGGGCAGTGTTTCTGATCACTTCCTCTTGGTAAAGAGGAGCAAACAGCTCTGCAGCTGTTAAAAATGTCATGAAACTGATGGATTTTAACCCCCACCTGCCTAAAACCCCAAAATCTTACTTGAGCCAGAGTCCCTGAAATACACTGTGGGCTGGTGGGTTGCTCCATTCAGAAGCTCATTAGATTTTTGTACACACAATTTGTAGGGTCATTTTTCAGGAGAGACTATGCAGCACAACCTACATGCAGAGGAAGCATATTCAGAAGCATATTGAAGGAATCAGGGATGTTTTTATGACTTGGAATTCAAGAGGAGTCATCAGAGAGTGGAAGCAGAGGCATAACCTGAGAATAGTTGTAAAGGAGTAGCACAGGCTTGTGGTGATAACAGCAAAAAGGCTGAAATGCAGAATAATTCTGTTATTAGGAAGAATGGATAGTAACAGTGGGAAAAGTATAATAAATAAAAGGTGAAGGAGTAAACAAGTCTGTTAATTCACAGGAATGAGAGCAAGTAACAGTGCAGAGAAGTCTGAAGGAGTCACTGCTGCCTTTGCTTCATCTTTCCACAAAGAAAATGTGACCAGCTGCTTAGCCAGCTTAAATTTTACATCACGAGAGAACTGCAGGCTAAGGAAAGGAAACAGACAGCTAAATGTGATTTTGGTTGGGTCACCAAGGCCTTATGGAAGTTAAGGAACAAGTTGGAGAAGTCTGGAGCACTTGGAAACACGTGAGAGAGTGTGTCCTGAGAAACAGAGTGAAAACAGTAACTTGTTTTCAAAGGATGGAGGAAGGAAAAACCTCGATCTAATGACACAGTTACAAACCTGTGGGCACTTTGCTGATGATAGAGGGTAAGGGGATTAAAAATAGGCATCAATTTGTCATGAATAGGCCATGTCAAATCAGCCCCTTATGTGGAGATCAAGTGGTGTAGTGGAGGGTGAGGCAGAAACTGCCCATAACTTGGATCTGGCCACTACCTGAAACTCTTGTGAGCAAACAAAGGCATTTGTTGTGAGTGTAATCCCTGCAAGGCTGACATGAAAGGTTAGAAAAGCTGCCTTCAGGGAGTGGGGACACTGGGCAGACCAGGATGGTGAAACAGGTGGAGCTCAGCAGGAGCCAGTGCTGGCCCAGTTCTGCTCAGTCTTGCCCATAATAGCTCATGTGGTGGAGTGGAAGGTGGAGTGGAGGAAGCCAAGGTGGATGACTTCTGCAGACACCAGGATCACATCCAAAACCATGCAGGGAAATCCACAGCATTACCTGAAGAGGACAAAGTTGAGTGCACCTGGTTCAAGAGAGAGAAGCACAAACCCAAAGTGGTGAGATTTGGCAGGAAAGGATCTGGGGAACTGGAAATTAAATAAAAATTCTCAATCTCATGCTGCTCCAGAAAGGTTCAGGCCTCATTCTGGGTTAACTATTGCAAGTGTTGTATTCAAGATGGAAGCAGTTCCCCTGCTGGGCTCAGCATTGGTGTTGCCTCAGTGGAAGTCTGGTGTCCAGGATGAGCAATTTAAGGAAGATGCAGGTCAGCTGGAGAAAGTCTGGAAGAGAGTGTTGGGATTAAAATACAAGGAACAGAGAAGAGAACTGGTGTTTGGTTTAGAGAAGAGGAAGGTGAAGGAAAACAAGCTTTTCAGTAGGTAGGAGATTATTATTATGGAGATTGTGACTACTTTTTATCCTGTGAAGAGAGGACAAGAGGAAATCAATGTGACCTTGAGGAACTTGGTCCCCTCTTCTCAAAATGCAGCTCTGAAGGTGGCCAGATGTTAGCACAACCAGAGCGGGGAGTTTCTCCACTTTCCTACCCTTCTGTGAAGTTTATTGTCTGCAACTTTTGCAGCTTCTCTTGATTCACAGTGAACTTGATTAGATTTAACCTACACACTGAGCTAACTGTTGCCCAACTAACCTGTTGGTAGCTCCATTACACCAAAATTGCTCTTGCAGATAGACCTAAAATTAACTCTTGCCATGAGTAGCCAGTAGACAGGAACCCAACTTGGTTCACTGTTTGGCCACAAGAGAAAGTGTAAAAGGGTTGTTTTCCTTCCCTTGGATGTGACATAATTTTCCAAAATAAGAAAAATTTCAAGAACATTGGCTTCCTGCTTTTGGAGTTGACTCTCCTGGAGACCTGAATAGTTGGTCCTTCTTCCAATAATGTTTTAAAATCTGTGTGTTTGCCTTCTGTCTGTGGAGAGCAGTTCAAGGAGATGGGCTGGCAACCCCCTGGCAGAGCTCTCTGGGCAGAGATCCGTGTGCCTGGACTTGCATTCATCAGGCAGTGCAGGCATGTGGGACAGAGTGGTGTCCTGAAACACTCTTGGGGACAAATTTGAATCACCTCCTACGCTGGGTCATAAAGCAGAGGTGCAGTGCATGGAAAAGGACAGTTGTTTCTGCACCAGGACTCCTGAAGAGGAAATGTGTGTGCAGTGTTCTCCCCTGCTCTCAAATAATTGCTGTTGGACCTGCAGGGAAGGGAGTTCACCCTGTGAAAAAGGAGCCTTTCAAGTCCATGAATGTGAAAATTGAACAGATGGATTTTTTTTTTGGTCCTCTGTCTTTTCTTCTTTATGCAAAGAGAGAGTTTGGGGGTATGAGTGCAAGTGTTAATTGATTTTCTGATGCTGTTAGAGGAAGGCTTAGAGGAATTGCAGCTGACACACAGGGATTGCTCAGAGAAAAGTGGGGTTCACTACTGCTCCTCTAACAGGAGTCACTTATTTTGGAACCATGAGGAACATTTGTTCTTATCCCCATGGAGAAACTATTGTCACCTTCTTTAATTTGGGGCTTTCCATCTCCCACGTGTCAGATCTTCCTACCAGACACATCATGGATTGCAGCAGGTCAGAGGACTGGAAATAATTCCTGATGCTCAGAGAAAGCAGGTTCTGTGCCTGCAGGGTCAGGCACCCTTCAAACCAGGATGGATTGAGAGTCATAGACATTTGTTTGGAGACTGTATAAGAAACGTCTCCCTGTGCTTTTGAAAGGCAGAGGTGGCTGACTCTCTGTAGCACCACGTGTTTGTGGGAGCATTACTGCAGTCAGTTATTTTTATAGCAGAATCAGCAGATCAGAGAATCATTAAGGTTGCAAAAGACCTCTTAAGATCATCAAGTCCAACCTCTGATGCTTCAAGATGCTCTTGAAGGATATTTTCCCAGACCTGGTGCATGGAGTGAATCCATCATGTTGCAGCACTTCAGTACAGGAGCACATGTCTCATTTTGTGAGTGGAAAGGGGGATAACCAGTGTTCCCTGTGGGAACAGGGAGTCTGCACCATTGGGCTCCAGATGCTTTAAGAGCACATCCATGAGTGTGAACCCCAAATAAGACACACTCAAAGCAGCAGAGGTGCCAGAAATAGTGGGTGAAGATGTTCTCTGCACTTGAGTTTGGCTGCAAGCAGGGCATGGCGTTTTGGCCAGCACCAAACATGTACAGTCAGGCTATTTCTATCAGGATGATTATCTCAGAGTTTAATTAAACTGGGAAATCTTGGCTTTTCTGCTCCACATCCAAAAATAACTGGCTAGAAGATAGGGAAGGAATAATCCCAGTTGCAGTCTCTTTGGAGACCTTCAGAGGAGATTAAAAAGCTGTGCCACCGAGCAGCTGGAAGATGTTAATGGCTTAGCAGGCTTTGCTGTTTGAGGCTGCCGTGGCTCTTGTTCACCATAAATATTAACAACGCTTTTCTCAAGCTTTGCCACAAGCAGCTCCAGACTCCTCTTCCCAGGGCAACCTCTGCTGCTGTCCCCACAGACACGGAGGGGCTGCTGAGGATTAAGGAGGAGAACCAGAAGCACCATCGGCGGGCTCAGCGGCACCAGGAGAAGAAGGAGAAGATCCAGAGGCACAACCGCAAGCTGGGAGACCTGGTGGAGAAGAAAAGCCACGAGCTGAAGGCCCAGTATGAGCAGCTGGCAAACCTCCGCAGGACACACATCCTGGAGCTCACCTCAGTCATCTTCCCCATCGAGGAGGTGAAGATAAGTGGGAGGTATGGAGGGCTTGCCCTTCTGGGCTCCTCTTGCTTGGCTTTAGACACCCACAAGCGAGTTGTGTGGGTCTAAGGGAAAGGCTCTGGTTCTTGTGGCACCTGTTGGGGGGGAAGAGGAGGTTTGTTCCCCAAAGGCAAAGCTTCTCACCCAAAGATAGAGGTCCAGGATAGCAGGATGTGGAGATGCTTCTTTCTGTCTCCCCACTGAATGGTCCCAGCCGTGTGTCCTGTGTTAAACGTTCTTAAAATATGGACTCACGTCCCTGGAAGTGTCCAAGGCCATGTTGGATGGGGTTTGGAGCAGCCTGGTCTAGTGGAAGGTGTCCCTGCCCATAGCAGGGGTTTGGAACTTTGGAACAGGTCTTTAAAGTCCTTTCCAACCCAAACCATTCTGTGATTATACAAAAAGAAGTAATTAAGAATCCCAAAGCAAAGCAAAGTCGTTTTGGCAATAAGGAGTTTGGCAGAACTCTTTCTGCCCACATTTTGCCCTCGGTGAAATCTGGTTCAGCGCCTGCTGAAAGTGTGTGGGATTGCATTTTTAAAACCTCTTCCACCACCCTCTCTGTGCCCTGCAGAGACCCTGCAGATGTGTCCTCTGAGAGTGACAATGCCATGACCTCGAGCACTGTGAGCAAGCTGGCAGAGGCCAGGAGGACCACGTACCTCTCGGGGAGGTGGGTGTGTGATGACCACAACGGGGACACCAGCATCAGCATCACAGGGCCTTGGATCTCCCTTCCCAACAATGGGGACTACTCAGCCTACTACAGCTGGGTGGAAGAGAAGAAGACAACACAAGGGCCTGGTAAGGAGCAAAGTCTGATTTGAGGCATCTGGGGTGCTGCAGAAGCCTTGGATGCCAACAGAAGGCACTGAGTGTGGAGCAGGGAGTGAGGAGCAGGAGACTGGTGCCTTTGTTCTCACCCAGATAAACCTGAGTCTGAATTCAACACCAGTGTAGGGATTCTAGTGAGAGGTTCCCTGCCTGGTTGGAACTGGGTGATCTTTAAGGTCCTTCCCAACCCAAACCATTCTGTGATTTTATGATTAGTCTGCTGAAATCCTCTCCTGCAGGAAGTGCTCCTGGGCCACACAGCACAATGTAATAGAGAAATAAAGTTAATTATTCACAGTTGTGACATGGTTCACATGCTGTCATCTTAACAGGAATTCCAAGAATTACTATTTTCTTCCAACTTCTGACAGATTTCACTGTAAATGATTGCTAGATTCAGGCTGTTCTCCCTACTTACAACTGCCATTTTCCAGAGTAGACTTCAGTAACACATTAACACACCCACTGAGGCTTCATTTAAAACAAGACTTTCATGTTGTTTTTCTTTCTTTCAGACATGGAACACAATAACCCTGCTCATACCATCAGTGCTGCATTGTGCTATGCAACTCAGCTTGTGAACACTTTGTCTCTCATCCTTGATGTAAACCTGCCCAAGAAGCTCTGCAACAGGCAAGTAAACACAGGAGGTGGATCAGTGGCCAGGTTGGGCTGACCTTAAATCAGTTTGGTCTGGGGGACAACGTCACAAATTGGAACAGCTTCTATGGTGACGTTGATGGCTCATGGATTTTTGGGCTGTTTGAGGAAAGGAATAGTAGGATTTTTAGACCACAGTCAACAGTCCCTCCTTTTTTACCTCCTGAGAGGGCAGACCAACCAGCCCAGCTGGAAAGAACGCCTTTCTAACTGGTGTATTCCACATCATCAAATTACAAATGAAATATGACAAGGCCATGAAGAGCACTTTTCATTTTATTGGACCCACACTGTGCTTCACAAAATCCCAGCCCAGTTCAGCAGCTCTTGAACAGCTCTGCTCCATTCTGTGCTGTGAAGCCAGGCCTTATAATACGGCATGACAGCAGTGTGATCCCCTTTGGGATAAAACTCCATGTGGGGAACATACGTGGCTGTCAGATCTGGGAGTGCTTTGCACAGCCTCCCTCTTTGGGATGAAAGGCACTGTTACATTTTTGATGTCTGTGATGTTTGCACATGGATTTGTACACAAGTCCTGAAGGAGCTGTAGACCTGGTCAGTCTTCCAGGGATCTCAAATACGCTGCTGAAATTCTTCTAAGTGTTTAAAATAGTGTTTTTTGAAGTGAGGGCACGAAAACTGTGTCTCAGCTTTATTTTCCACCCTGTGATAAGGGGTTAGAACTGGATAATCATGAATGTCCCTTCCAACTCAAACCAGTCTGTGATTCTTATTTGGGTCCTCAGCCTTCACCGAAGGAAAAGGTTGGGAACAGGAAATGATACACTGTTTAAAAGGACATCTGAATCAGTTTGGTCACAGTGGGTCGTGGGGTTTCATACAGTTCACACCACCTGTCCTGTGGAAACCAGTGAGACCAGGGCAAGCAGGCCTTGTTGATAAAGTGCTGCCAGTGTTGGCAGGTGAAAAATTCATCTCCTGAGCACTCTAAAACTGGCTGTACACTTTAACCAAGTGCTCCCTGCGAGGGTGTTTGCTCCAGCATTTGTTTTAGGAAGGCAGGACACGGAATGCTGACATTCTCCAGGAAGTTTGTTTTCACAGCATTTTGCTTTCTTGTATATTTATGTGAATATTTGTATATTTACGTGTGTGGTGTTTTAACAGCGAATTCTGTGGAGAGAATCTCAGCAGACACAGGTTCACACGGGCAGTGAAGAAGCTGAATGCCAACATCCTTCACCTTTGCTTCTCTCAGGTAGGAGGAATGCACATTTGGATGCTTTAAGTAGCTTTTAAAATGCCAGCTGTGCCTGCTGGTTTCTTCCAGGAACTGATGGTGTCTTCTCCTTTTTCCCTTCCCCGTGGCAGCATGTAAATTTGGATCTGTTGCACCCACTGCATACCCTCAGGAACCTTATGTACCTGGTCAGCCCAGACACCGAGAACTTGGGCAGGTAAGGAAAGCAAAAATCTCACATCTCTTGGGGCTGAATCCCTTTTGAATTTACACCTTTGCCTTGTTTCTCAGGAGGGAAATTCTCTTCTGCTGGAGCTGCAGATCAGTCAGCACAGGAGTTCAGGAGACATGAGAGAACAGGAAAAGGGGATCCTGAGTAGGAAATTAGGTTTCAGAGACGTGTGTTTGCTGTGCTTCAGCATAGGACAGGCCCAGCTGGAGCCTTGGGAGCTGCTGGTGGACTCATTTCCCCTCCACCCAGAGGCAGGACCTCCTTCCCCCCAGGGAACAGCAGCACATATGCCAGGCAGCCTTGCCACGCTCCAAATATGACCCTGCCCACACCTTGCCAACATGTGAATACCTGAGAGCATCCAGCAGCATAAACCCTGACAAGAATCCCAGGCAAACCTTGCCCAAAATACTCCCAGTCAGTGAACTCCCTAGACCAAAGCTGGCACTTCAAACGCTGTTCATTTATATGTAAATTAAGATTAAAGACGACTTTTCTGTTCATTTAGTACGTGAGGAAAAGAACATCAGTTCCTGGCCTTGCATGGACCAGGATTAGTAATTGGGGTTTTTTTATCACTTAAATATAAGAAGGCAAACAACATTGATTTCCCCTTGGGATAATCCAGCCAGAAGTCACTTGTTCCTGAGACAGTCTGCAAATATTTGTTTGATGTGACTAGTGCTTTATTCCCTCCTTAAGTGTAATGTTCTGAAATCTACTTTTCCACTTTGTTCTCATGTACAGATCTAGTTTTATTCAAAAACCTGCAGTGCCACTTAGAGGAACTTCCCACTTACCTTGTGTTCTCTGGATAGATCCCTACTGATTCAGCCTAAAAACATGGGGAGCCAAATCTTTGTAATATAGCTTGGTTTGGGAAAAAGTCTGTGCTTGCTGCTGCTTGCCTGAGAACAAGGAGAGTGCAGGAAATACCCAGAGGATGGAGAACTGTGTCCTGGAAAGCAGCTCCTGTAAAAGGTCCAGGTACCACAGTGGGTACCTGTGCAGGTGTCACAGAGCTCCACATGCATCAGTTGGGTCCGGGTGGTAAAAGAAGGGATTACAGGAGAGTTGGATAAAATACCCACCAGGCTGCTGAATGGCTTTAGAGACACTACTGGGAGCAAAGGGGCTGAGCTGGTTGAAGGGAAGCACATGCTCTCATGTCATAGTTTTATTAATTGCCCACAAGAATGAAGGTGGGGATTCTGCTTCCTTCTGTGGTCCTCCCAAGGCTGGTGAGTTCCTGGAATGGAGGGTGTCACCAGGCAGGAGTTGCTGGGCTCAGGACAGGGAGAACGGGTGGAACGTCATGGCCTTTGTTACAGAGGAGGTCACTCGAGATGATCTAATGGTCCCTCCTGGCCTCAAACCTGATGACTCTCTTCTCCTGTTGCCTTGTTAAGCAAAACACTTTGCCAGGAGGCAGCACTCCCATTCCTTTCTGAGTTATGAAAGAGGAGTGTTTGTCTTTAATTTCTCAGCTGGCTGTAAATGTGGCAGCAACCAGCTCTATTTTCCTTTAGATACCTAAGCCTTTAGCTGGCTGACAATCTCCTTTATATGCTGCTCTTTTCATATACATATAATTTTACCAAGCTTTGATTGTCTGGATTAAAGTTTGCCATGCTAAGTCGCTGCCTCAGGCTCCTTCTCCCACTGAAGCTGGAGCAACACTCTTGCCTCTGTTAAACAGTTACTGTGTTTAATGGGGGGACTTGGTGAAGTTGGGGTTCTTTTCCAACCCAAATGATTCCATGAATTCCAAGGACAATCCTCCTTTCTCTGCCTCTGTGAAACCCTCAGAGGCTCTGACTGTGGGTCACAAGGCCTCTCAGAGTGCCTGCTTTGGCCCAGGGAAGGTGATTGTGCTCTGGGCTGGGGCACAGGCAGCCTAAAGCAGTGTGGGATGGGGCAGGATGCAGTGGCTTCTCCCACCAGGCAGTGGCAGCAGGATCTCCAGGACTTCTGGAAATGCAGCCCCTGCTCCAAGCAGAGCCAACTACTGCAAGTGCTCAGAACTGGAGCATCTCTCCTGTGAGGAAAGGCTGGGGGAGCTGGGCCTGTTCAGCCTCGGGGAGAGGTGACTGAGAGGGGACCTCATCAGTGTCTGTCACTGTCCAAAGGGAACCAGGAGGGTGGGTCAGGCTCTGCTCTGGGGTGCCAAGCAATAGGACAAGACACAACAGCCCAAAACTGATGCCCAGGAAGTTCCACCTGATTATGAGGAAGAATTTTCCTGTGTGGGTGACTGAGCAGTGGAACAGATTGCCCAGAGAGGGTGTGTAGTCTCCCCTGCTGGAGATACTCGGGTACCTTTTGGACACAATCCTGTGCCATGTGCTCTGGGGTGGCCCTGCCTGAGCAGGGAGGTGAGACCAGGTGACCCACTGTGTCATGGGGTTTGGGGTGTCTCCAGTGGAGACCCCATAGCCTCCCTGGGCACCCTGTTCCAGCGTTTGACCAGTCCCATGGTGAAAGGGACGCTGAGGTGTCACTCAGCCAAAGGAGAAGTCTCCACGAGTGAGTTGTGCCAGGTCTCTGAGTTCCAGGCTACACCCTGACAGAACTGAGCTGATCCCAAAAGGGATTCTTTAAGCCTCATGGGTGCTGTGTTTGTAGAAATGAGGTCTGCTTTGGTATGGTTTGTCCTCCTAGTCCTGGAGTCTGAGTCCATAACCTAGGAGAATAATTGTGGGTGCTGCCTGCCCTCCTTCCACCACGTGGTCCCTGTAGGCCCCAGAGAAAGGACACGCAGTAGCCACCAGTGAGGGAGGAACAAAACAACATTTATTCGTGGATCAAGGATTTATATAGACTTTGGAGGGGTTCAAAAACCCACCACCAAGGGACAAGGTGTGTGTGTGTGGGGTCTGGCTCTGGGCCAATGGGAGTTGTGGAATTTACATTTCAGTGGGAGAGGGTTTCAGGTAACTAGGCAATTTCCTCCCGCCCCTCCGAGCATACGGGGAGGAGTTCTGGAAAGAAGACACTGTGGCAAGGCAAAAAGACACTTAAAACAACATTAAACACATCAGTTTAAAGCATTATCATTTTCTGGTTGATTCCCTTCCCCTGCCCATCTTTGGCAGGACTCTTTCCATGCTATAAATTGTGAATTGATTCCCACACTGAGCCATCTCACCTGGCCTGGGCTAGTGCTGGAAATTAAAGCTGTTCCACATCAAGCTGAGATTCCCACCAGTGGAGCGCTGAGTTACCACCAGCAGGGTGTGTTTCATTCTGCCTGGCAAAGCACAATGACTCTTTCCCTATCTCTGCTCCGTGGTCTGGAACCCCAGTCCCTTCCTCAGCCAAGTGCTGCTGTGCAGACAGGGAGCTCCTCTGCCAGCCCAGAAACCCACGGAGGATTCAGAGACGTGTGTGTGACCCACGGCAGGGCCGTGGCACTCCAAAGGCACTGATGGCACCACTCCCACACCTCAGTGGTGCTGTGTGTTGGAGGGATGCAGTCATGCAATGGTGTGGATGCTTCTCCTGGTCCTGGAGTTTTAGTCCATAACTCAGGAGAAACACTGTGCTCCCTACCACGTGGTCCCTGAGAGCCCCAGAGAAAGGACACACAGAGACCACCCCAGTGGGAGAGGAACAAAACAGAAGGTTTATTCGTGGCCAAGGGTTTATATTAACTTTGGAGGGGTTCAAACCCACCAATAAAAGACAAGAGGGGGGTTCTGGCTTTAGGCCAACAGGATTAAAGGAATTTACATTTCAGTAGGAGAGGGTTTCAGGTAACATGGTGTTGCAATTCTTCCTCCAGCCCCCCTAGCTCACACAGGGGCATTCTGGGAAGAAGAAACCGTGACTAGGCAAAAAAGACACTTCAAACAACATTAAACACATCAGTTGTTAAAGCATTCTCAATGGCTGGTTGATTCTCATCACCAGCCCATTTCTGACAGGACTCTTTCCATGCTCTAAATTGTGAATCGATCCCTACGCCCACAGGTCGGGGCCTTTCGAGATCAGCGCCGACCTGGAGGACTCCATGGAGTTCGTGGATCCCGGAGCCGCCGGCGAGACGGACGAGAGCGGTGACGAGCGCGTCAGCGACGAGGAGACGGACCTGGGCACGGACTGGGAGAACCTGCCCAGCCCCAGGTTCTGCGACATCCCCTCGCAGCAGGTGGAGATGCTGCAGAGCCAGAGCACCCAGGCGTCCCAGCCCATCGCCAGCAGCAGCGCCGGCGGCATGATCTCCTCGGCCGCCGCCTCGGTGACCTCGTGGTTCAAGGCGTACACCGGGCACCGCTGAGTGAGGAGGGGCGGTGGGACACGGGAGCCCCTCCCCGACGGGAGAGTCAACTCAGTGAAGCAGTGCCTGGAGCAAAGAAAAAAAGGTCGAGGACTTTCCGTTTTGTAAACCAGAAAAACCCGACGGACAAACCCTTTTTATTTCCTCCCCCCTGCCCCGAGGTGACTGTGACGGTCCCGTTTTGAAAAGGAGCTCCGTGCCCCTGACAGACTCTGACACTTTGGGTCTCAGCTCTGACTGCATCGAGCATGGAAGGACCCAGCGACCTCCTGCTTCTGGGAGAAGGAACAGGGTTTGGAGCATTTGGCCTGGGATGGGCGCAGGGGAGGCTGCTCAGGGCACGCTCTGGACCGAGTGCAGCTCCCACTTTCTTAACTCCTGACAGGGTTTTCCTTTGTGTGTGTGTGTGTGTTTTAAATCTGTCTTGCATAATGCAGAAAGGCGTATTTCTAGATTTTTTTCATTCGGGACATGAAAATGACGCCTTTTTAACATGTTTTCTAATCTCTGTTGCCATATTTTTAATACAAAGAATCGGCACGGGCAGGGAATTCACACAGCAAATGGCTCTCCTTTTAGATTCGGTTGTGGATCTTTCACCCAGTTTTGTCACAGAAAACTGGCTTGTCTCATGCTGTTTCCACTGATAGGTGTTGTAGAAGTTTCACGTTGTGCTGTCCCAGGCTCTTTACCCTTAATACCACACACCAAAGAAACACTGGACATCATCCTTTCCTCTCAGCCCTCCCTCGCTGCCTCCACGGGATTGCCTCGTTGCAATAACCCCTATCAGTTCCCACGCCTCAGCATCAGGAAAACGGCATTTCACACCACACCCTCTCCACACTACACGTGTTTTTAAACCCTGGTCTCTTCTGCGTTTGTGGTGGGGTTTTTTGTTTCCTGAACGCCGAGGGGTTGATTTCATTCATTCGTTTCCCTGGCACAGCTGGCTCGTGTCGCTGTGGCAGGTGGGACACCCACGGGTGAGTTGGTGGACAGGTGCTCCTCCTCTTCCTCTCTGGGATGGAGCACTCACGGCTGGGTTTGCTCAGTGGGGCTTCCAGCGTGCAGTTTACATTTACAATTGGGATGTTTTCTCCACGGGGTCAACCAAGGGCCGAGCATCCTCCTGTCCCTCCACGAGGGTTTCCTGTCACTGCCCCGTACCCCACCCAGGGGGTACCAGCTGGGTATTGTGTCTCCCCACCCCATCCCTTGTGTGGCAGCTCTTTCTCTTTGGCCTTGGGGTTGGGCATCTGTTGTCAGTAGTTTATTTTTTCTGTTTTGTTTTAAACCAAAGACCCTTAACTCCACCCTAGCAACACCCACATTGTTAAGAGGACAGCACCCTCGCTCCTCCTGCTCTCTTGGTCTAATAGTTGGGTGTGTTTTAGGAGAACAGCCCTGGCTCCCCCGACTACTGGAGCCTCATCAGGGCCCGGGGGGGTTTGGGCGTTGTTGGCTCACGGCACTTTATCACTCGCAGCTCTCAGATCCTTCGCAGCTCCAAGCAACCAGCACACACCAGTACTGGATACTGGGCTCATAGCATTGTGCAGCCCCCTTCTGGCTCCTCTTTTGGTTTGCACTTGACCCTGATATCTAAATACCCTTTTTGTGGGGTTTTTTTGTTTATTTTTTAATAGGCATTTCAGTCCCTCTTTCGTTGCTGCCTTTGTGTTACTTGGAACCCCGAAAGGCCAGGCCATGACTCAGCTTCATACACTGTCACTGACTGAACTTGGGGAGGGAAAACCCAACACAATAACTTTTCTAAGCCATAGACTTCCTATCCATGTGTTCAAAAATAATTTATTTGCAGCCATGTCACGTTCCGAGAGTGGACAGGGGCAGGGCCAGGGTGTTGGAAGGGGTTGGGGTGGGGCTCTTCACGGGGCATTGTCTTGTAACAGAACACAAAAGTTGTGCTGGTCTTTTTAACAGTTTTGCACATGTGTAGCTGAGGAGGAGGAACTGTGTGTGTCCAAACGTGGAGTGCAATCCCCAGGATCTGTTTTCCAGGTCGGTTCTGGGGGGGGGAGACAGAGGAGGGAGGGCAGGAATAGCTGCAATTGTAGGTATTTGGAGACAGCCAGCTGAGAGTTTACACAACACTTTGCGTAGCGTGAACGAACATGGGAATTTCAGTCCAGGCCGTGACTTTTGGCCCTGACCAGTGACCTGGGGTGGCCAACTGGGACGAGCCTGATTTTGGGGGGGCCCAGCCCTCTGCCAAAAATCAGGTGCCCTTGAAGGGTCTCAGGGGGGACACCCAAGAGTGGCTTTTCAGCGGCGAAAACTCACGGCCTCTCTCTGCAACTTCCAAACTAAGATGTAACTAAACACAAATGGTTTGGGTTTGTTTTGTTTTTTTTCTAAATTTTATTGTATTATTGCAATAAACCTTTAACAGTAATTTTTTGTTGTTATTTTAAAGTTGTATATTTATAACTGTTACTTCTGTGTGGTCTGTTTTTCACCGTGCTGGGCAAAAGTACACAAAGAGTTTCCAGCCTTGAAAGCATCACAGGGACCAGACCTGTTACAGTGCAATCAGTTGTACAGCGGTGGAATAAGCAATACCCATTCTAAAAAAATACTTTTACATAAAATAACTGCATCTCCACGGCAGCAGGAGGCAGATTCCTGCCCCCAACACACACACACATCCCTCTATGTACATGTAAACGGGTAAACCTCTCGTGGGAGCTCGTGTTTGTTCCTGCAGGGGGTGGGGTCGTTCTGCATGCAAAGGGAGATGCTCCTCGTTACAAGGTCGTTTCAGGACACAAGGTGTGTCCTTTCGGGGATGAAATTACTTAAGTGAAGCAGTGAGTGCTGAGCACCAGGGATGGGAAAGGGCTGAGCAGGCTCTGCCCACGGCACCTGGTAGCCCGTGGTTTACAGGCTGCTGAACGATGGAGGAGAACCAAGCACTCCCACTCAATGTTTTGGGATGTATCCAGGGAAGGATTGGGAAGAGCAGCCACCTGGGGCTCAGTTTGTTGCCTCAGTCCCAGCACAGTCGTGGCCATGGGCAAAGCCAAGCCTGGCTCTGAGCTCAGCTCACACCTGTGGGATGCTCAGGTGAGTTCTGCTTAAGCAGGGCCCTCACCAAGAGGTTTTGTCCTCTGCCCACACTGTGGCAGGAGAGCAGCCTGGTAATGCCCCAAGTCCTGTCCCTACTCCAGGGTTGCCTGGACCAGCCAAAGGCAGACTGGGAAGAGAAACAGCCCAGGGTGAGGATTCAGCACCATTCCCACCGTGCAAGGAGTGGGAGTCAAGACAGAGGTTGGATATTTCAGTGCAGGTTTTGTGCAGGTGTGGAATCCCAGAATGGTTTGGGTTGGAAGAGGCCTTAAAGTCCATCTCATTCCACTCCCCACCACGGGCAGGGACACCTTGACCAGCCCAGATCGCTCCAAGCCCCAACCTGGCCTTGGACACTTCCAGGAATGGGACAGCTACAGCTTCTCTGGGCAACCTGTGCCAGGGTCTCACCACCCTCACAGCCAGGAATTCCTTCCCACTATCCCATTTAATCCTGCCCTGTCAGTTTGAAGCCATTCCCCCCTGTCCTGTCCATCCATCCCTTGTCCAAAGTCCCTCTCCAGCTCTCCTGGAGCCCCTTTAGGCTCTGCAAGGGGCTCTCAGGTCTCTCTGGAGCCTTCAACTCTCCAGGTGAACCCCCCCAGCTCTCCCTGCCTGTCTCCATGGCAGAGGAGCTCCAGCCCTCAGAGCATCTCTATGGCCCTAATGCAGTTCCAGGGGTTGGCAGAGGGGCAGGAACTGCAGAAAAGGACTCAAGTTCCACTGCAGCATCCCAGCACCTCATCATCAGGAGCAGACAGCAAAAGGAAAAGCTGCTGCAGGAACAGCCAGGATGGAGCAAGAGCCCAACCACAAGCCTCAGCCAGGTGGTGTCCATGCCAGGAGAGTCCCAGAGCTCGATGAAAACCGGAAGCTTATGGACAATGGGAAGGTTAGAACAACTTCTTTGCAGGCCTATCTGGACACTCCAACTGCTCCCAGGCAGGGAAGTCAAGCACACAGTGCAGTCCCTCGTCCTCAGGTCTGAACTTTATAAATCCAACACTGGGCTGTTGTTTTAATTACCTCTTAGGAAACAAGAGAGTTCACTGGATCTTGGGTTCTCCCTGAACCACCCACCAAGGAAACAGAAATCTACCCTTTACTACTTTTTAGGAAAAAGAGCCTGCAGGCAGCTCAGGATGGCAAACCTGGGAACCAGCCCACGTCTGGATGCAAAAGCTCCTTCTGCAACCCAATGTTTAACAGCAATGCTGTGCAACAGGGACAGTTCCAGCACACAATGCAGTAAATGATGTATAAACCAGCCCACGCTCCCCAGCCAGCTTGGGGGCAGGGCAGGGTAGACAACAAGTTGTCCTCCAGGTTTACCTGCTCCAAGGAACAAAACAACCTAATGATATTATTTTATCCGTGTTTTTCGCCCTCGTTCAGCAAAGGTGACCAAAATCTCACACTCTGTTCCAAAAAAAAAATGACCTCACCGGCCCCTTATCTAATTACAAAATATTTTCCTCTGCCTGGCGGGGACTTTCCTCACCACTGTCAGCTCAAGTTTTCCAGAGCCTTGGGTGGGGGGGCAGGAAAGCAGCTTCTTCCCCTTTTCCTTTCATCAGAATCAAGCTGGAGGCCTTTGCTGCCGCTGGCTGGGGCAAAACAAGAGCCTGGCACTTGCTGTGCTGCTGGTCTGGGCAGTGCAGGGAAGGGGGTGAAGCCTCTGCCCCGTTAAGGGGTGAAGTCCCAGAGCAGCCAGGGATCCTGCTTTTCCTCTCCCTCTTCCCAGGGGATTCCAAGGCAGCCACACCCTCCTTCCAGACTCCTGCTTTCATTCCTCGTGGCTGTCATCATGTCTGCAGTGCAGGGAGGCCGAGCAGCCAGGGAGGGGTGTCTCAAACCCGGGGTGGCAGGAGCAGGTAAAGGCAAAAAAAAAAACAAAAAAGGAAACCCAGCAGAGCCTCCCTGAGCTCATCAAACCCCCACTCGAGGCCGTGAAGGGCTCAGTTCTCCTCCTGTCACGGTTAGTGGGAAAGAATAAAAGCATCCACCTTCAAACCCTCTCTGTCCTCCTGTTGCAAAACCAGGTGAGTCACTCCATGTGATCCCAGGGCAGGTGAAGAGGAGGAAGGTTGGCACCTCAGCCCGGTCCCCACTGGCAGCAGTTCCCACACCTCTCTGATCCAGTGCCAACAGGACGAGCCGGGGGCAGGGCCATCCCCTCCACAGCCCCTGCCCCTTCCAGGTGCTCCCTGGGGTTTGCAGGGCAGAGAAAGGCCCGGGACGAGCTCCGTGAGAAGGTGGCACCAGCTCTTCTTGCACCAGGTCAGAGGTTTTGGCTGCTCCAGCTGGAATGGTGACTTGCCGGGAGTCCATTCATGAGCTGAGAAGGGGCAGAGAAACAGCAACAGCAGCGGGTGTGGGGAGAGAAGGACTTTGATGGTGCAAAGGCGGAGCTGCCACACGCCCTTTGGTTCCTTGGGAAGGGCAGCTGCTCCACTGGCTCTGCCCCCAGGAGCTGATTGGGGGTCCCTTCCCAGACTTCCAAACTGTTCTCCTTCCGAGGGGTGTGCCTGCAGTCCAGATCCCAGCGTGGTGGCAGGAGCGGAATGTACTCAGGGAAATACCGTTCCCGGTTTGAGGAAGCAACTCTCGGCCTGCCACAAACCTCCACACTCCCCCTGCAAAGCACCGAAACTCACAGCCAAGGAAGGAGATGCCAGAGGCTGCAGCAGAGCAGGGCAAAGCACTGCAAGGATTCCTCCTGAAAGGGAAGAAGTCCCTGGAAAGCAGATGGCAAAACTTCCAGCACATCACAGAGCCAAGGCAACTCCGTGCCCATCCTACTGGAGCCATGGGTTGTCCCGGAGCATCCAGGGGACAAGTGAGGTGCCCACACAGGAGCTAAGGAGCAGGATGACTGGAAAGCCCCTGGTTTTGCAAGCTTGGCACACCCAGCACCACAATTCCTGACAACGGGAGCCTCTGCTGCACGCAGGGCTGGCAGGAAGGAAAGGAAAAGCTGGAATCTGTGAATGTTACAGCAGGGAGTTCTCCAAGGAACAGAGATCCAGGGGGGTGTTTTTGTTCCTTTGTTAGGAGGAGGAAAGGTTTGCCAGAGGAAGCTCACTGCACATCTGAACTACAGCACAGCACCAAGTTTCTGCCACGTGTTTTACAGCATTTTTATTTTGGGGCAAAAGTCTTACAAGAGAAAGTCTGGTAAGGCAGATCTAGAATGCACATTTTATTTATGTAAAAAAAAAAAAAAAAAACCCAAAAAAAAAAACCAAACCAGACAACATGGGGTAAGGTAGACAAGAAATTCTTTTATATTCTGACTATACAATAATATTCCTTTTTTTTTTCCTTTTAAATCCACTGCCACACTACTATAATGGATCTAGTTCTATCGCCTAAGTTTCAGGTTGTCCAGTTGTCTGCAGCTTCTTTATAAACAAGTTGACCTTTACCTGTTTAGAGTTTCTTCTCAGAAACATTCATATATTATACGGAATATACAGATTTGGAAACAAGACACTTAAAAACACACACACACACACACACACACCTATAGCCGCAACACTGGGAGAGCTGCATTGTAGGGGGTTACCTTGTTCAGCCAGCTGTAGACTCTGTATGTACAATTAGTTTTTATAGTGTTATTTACAGAGATGGGACTAAAAGCTCTCTTTAATCTAAAAGGTAAAGGCTCTTGTGTTCGAGTATGTGCAGTTTCATAGCCCTGTGGAACAACAGCAACAACAACAACAAAAAAAAAAAAAAATCAACCACGACAATTATATACACTGTAAACAGCACAAGGCATGAGAATCTCCTCCTACCCCAAAACAATCTCGCAGGGAGAAGTGCATGTGCACTAACACTCCTCCTCCACGTCGGCTCCCGCCCCTCTGCTCTTCTTGTGGAGGGCGCGGTTAAAGCTGTGGCAGGCGGGGACCCACTGGTTGTCATGAAGCCCCAACTTACAGCCCGGGATGCCCTTCTGGGAGCGGTGGCAGCACATCCAGTAGCCGGGCCCGTAGGGCAGGGCCTGGCAGTAGGGCTTGGGGTGCCACCGGCACAGCGACACGTCCCCCTTGACGTATTTCTTCTTGCACTGCTTGCAGGGGTCCTCGCGGTAACGCGGGTCCCGCACCCAGCGCGAGTCCGCCGGTCGGATGTTGTAGTACTCGATGAGGAACTTGAAGTAGTAGCAAGTGCATTTGAGGGCCACCAGGCTCCTGGTGGGCAGCAGCCCGAAGATCTTCACGATGATGTGGTGAGGCAGGAAGGCCATGTACTGCTGAGGCTCCAGGAGCTGCTGGATTTTGAAGCGGGTCTCCAGAAAGTCGTGCGAGACTTGCCTTTTCAGGCAGGAAGCGTCGAGCACCTGCAAAGCCCCCTCTGTGGGAGGGACGGAGGGGGCCGATGGCTCTGTGGGGACGCTGCTTCTGACACACGACCTGCCAGATGCCACGGCATCCTCATCCTCATTTTGGGCTGCTTCTCCTGGCTTCTCTGGGGAACTTTCCCGGGGCGGCTGTTGCTCGTGAGGAGCAGGCTGCTCACCCTGGAGAAAGAACAGTCTCCCCGGGAGCGAATCCTCACTGCAACTGGAGAGCTTCTCTTTCCTGCACCCTTTCTCGGTCTTGCTGACGGAAATACTGATGCACAGGGGCTCCTTCCGAGAGGGCTGCAGGCTCTGCTTTGGGAAAATCCCAGGCTCTTTCGACGTGCAATCAGCAGCCACATTCTTGCCCGGCACGGCCTGGGGTGGCAGCCCAGCAGCGGGACAGGGGGACAGCAGAGCCCCGGCAGGCTCCCCCCGCGTCTCGGCGCCGCTCCTGCCGGTTGCCATCGCCAGCACTGCCCGGGCGAGTCCCGAATCCACTCCCCCTCCAATCCGGGGGTCCAGCCCCGGAGGGAAAGGCTGCCGAGCAGAGGCACCACCATCCCACAGCTCGGAGTCACCCAGAGCACCGCAGCGACCTCCTCCATAGCCGGGCTCTGCCACGCCAGCCTCCTCCAGGCCATCCCCCTGCACCGGGCCCTCCTTGCCCACCTGACCCTCGGGCTGGGGGCCGCTGGCCAGGAGCACCCTGCCCACGTTCCTGCGGAAGCTGTTGTTGCGCGACAGGCTACCGACCTCCTGGCGCCTCAGGCACTCCGACTCCAGCCTGGCCACCATGTCCAGCACCCGCACGGGCTCGCCTTGCTGCTCGCCAGGGCTCCTCTCCACAGGCACCTCTCCGGCTGAGGGAAAAGGGTCGGGGCCAGGAAGGGCCCCCTTGGGCTGAGCGCCGGGCTGAGCGCTCGGCCTGGCGGCGGGAGCGGCCGTGCAGGTCTTGGCACAGTCCACCAGCAAAGCGCTGGCTCGCTGCTCCAGGAACGCCACCATCTCTATCACCGACAGCGACCGGCCCGGGAACGCCCCGTCCCCGCCGTCACTCCCGTAGTGCACTGAGCAGTGCTCGACCCCGCAGGCAAAAGGTTCCGGCGGGGAGCACCTGGCGTTGGCCTCCCTCATCCTCTCCAGCTGAATTTTGGCTTTCTTGAGGTCCAACGATTTTTTCCGGCGCTTGGCCGTTCTGCCGTCGATATCCCACGAGCTCTTGATCTTCATGGAGCCCCCTCTGCTGCTGCTGCTGCACTGCTGGGCAGCAAAGAAGGCGATTTTCTCCTTCGTGTTGCCGGGTTTCACCACAGCCCAGACGTCCAGAGGCCCTTCCCCTTCTTCCCCCTGGTGGATGGTCGCAGACAGGGCGCTCTTCTCCCTGGCGCTCGGAGCATCCGCCGGGCCCTTCCCGTTCATATTGCACATAGTATTTGGATAGATGATCCCCAGAAGCTTTTGAGCTGGAGGCACCAGGGAGGGTTTTGGGAGAATGCTCAGCTTGGTGCAGGTGGTATATTTTTCTCCCTGTGCTGACGATCCCTGATGGCCTCGCAGGGATTCCTGGCTTATTTCTGAGGATCGCTCTTTCTTCTGCAGCTTGAGATATGGCTTTAAGTGCATACCAGAAACCCTGGGAAAACAGAAAGGGGAGAAGTTATAGTTGCAAAATATGCCTGGCCTGGAATTAGAGAAGGTGGCCCCGAGTAGGCACCAGCCCACACCTCCAAAGGAACCACAGGAGAAAGGAAAAGCAGCAACCAAGGCTGGAATATCCACCCTTGGAGAACTTCCTGCAGCAGGAGAGAGCTTCCCAGTACAGAAATCTGTTGCAAGGAGAAATCCTAAAGTTTAAGTTCTATAAGCTGTGGAAACAAAGCCCATGGTTCATTCTAGAGTTAGAGCCATCCTGCCCATGCATTCCTCAATCCAGCTGTAAGGCACACATGGGTTTATCAGGACATCAGCTGCCAGGTATCATCTTTTCTGTAGATAAAGTACAATTGAAGTGTAGCTGAAAAAGGAAATTAGCAAGTGGAATATATTCATCAGACATCCCAGTGGATACCTAAACTCCTAATACAACCCAAAATCCCAGAATGGTTTGGGTTGGAAGGGACCTTAAAGACCATCCCGTTCCAACCCCCTGCCACTGGCAGGGACACCTTCCACCAGCTCAGGGTGCTCCAAGCCCTGTCCAACCCAGCCTCGGACACTTCCAGAGATGGGACAACCACAGCTTCTCCGGGCAATGAAACCTGTCCTTTAGAATGCTGATAATGGTAAATCTGGTGACTTTCCCTGTGTTACTCATCAGATGCCCCTGCCCAAAAGCGACAGAAGCATCACCTCTGGCTGAGGAGACCCACTCTCAAGGACCTGTTTTTCTGGTTAGGAATTTAAGAGCTGTGAAGCACCACTTGGGTGCTGCTGCAGCAGCTCCCCCGTTGTTACACCTTCCCAGTCACCTTCCTCTCACAGCTCAGAGCCACGCAGGGTGCAATCACCAGGAGGCTCCAGGCTCTTCTCCCAGGAGTATCACATAAGCATATTACAGAACTAACTATAGATTATGTTTCCATGGTAATCTTGGAATTGTTGCACTCAAAGGCCTCCTCTTTGAATCGGGGATAATCTGTCCTTGAGATGAAGAGCAGCAGGTTCAACGCCACGTCCATCGAGAGCCAACACAGCCACATTCAGGCACTGAGAGTGTTCCCCCTGAGACCACCAGCAAGACAATTGCTTAAGTATTGCACTTCTAGCCTAAAAATCAGCTTTTAATAAAAACCCCCAAGCCATAACACCTATATATAAAGCCTGACAGATTCATAGCTGATGCTGTCCAAGCCTCCAGCACCAGGAGCAGCCACGCTGCTTAACCACTGGGTATTTGGTTCCTCCTTCTGGCCCAAGTGATAACAAGGTGGGGGCAGGCACAGGGGCTTGGGGAGGTGTATCAAGAGGAAGGGCTTAGCTCAGCTTTCTGTGCCCCTTTGGTCCACGCAGGGCTTTGAAGGCCGGGAAGCAGACCCTGCAAAGGATGATGCCATTCCTTCCCTCCGGATTTTACAGGGAGATCATCACCTCATTCTCACAACCAGACAGCGCCAAAACCATCTGCATCTCACCTACAGACTGCGGGGGTAAGAGATCTCAGTGCTGCAGAAACACCCACCGAGTCGCTGGGTTAATTCTCTCCCTGTGCCTCTCCCGTGCTAATTCCAGCTCCTTGGAATTGGGTCACCTCCCAGTTTAGTCTCCTCTGCACAAGGCGACTGAGCTATTTTGTTTGCCTCTTCACTCGGATGCTGAAAGTTAAAATAACCTCATAAAAATAGAACTTCAGGGGGCTGAAACAGATGCATGAGGAGAAAATGGGGGAGATCGAAGCTGCTGGAGTTTGCCCCGGCCCTGTTTTCCACGGGGTCTGCCTCACTTTCTTTAGCAGAGCAGGGTCGGGCTCCCAGCCCAGAAGAAGAGCAGGAGAAGCAGCGCTGCAGGGGAACAGTGTCTGCAGCCCTCCCTTGAAAAGCTCCCGTGGCCACCATCCCCTGGGGAGAGGAGGTGAATGCAATTAAACACACCATTTGCATGCTGAGATCTCCTGAGCCAGGAGCAGAAGATCACATTTCATTCATGAGTTTTCATGCCAAGGTGTTTGAAAAATGAGCCGAGCTTGTTTGTAAGAGGTTTTCTGCAGGCAGTTTGCAGGAATCCAGGAGGACAATCGGCTCAACACCCTTCATTACGGGAAGCTGCAAATGAAGGTGAGACCAGGTATTATATGAATAAAAACAGGACCAAACTGGTTACCCCAAGAGGCTCAGGGGACATGTTCAGCCAGCAAAGTTGGTTCAGCTGCTCCCAGCTATTTCTGGTCTATGGAGAAAGACAAAGGGTAGAGTTCTGCCTCACCTATTACAGATTTCTTGTTTAAGGTAATATTTCCTCCTGTGTTTCAGTTAGTCCCTGGCTCAGCCAACAATACCATTTAAGGTTGAAAAGTTATCATTTACATAACAAAATTATGCCTTACTCAGAAGTTTTACTGCCAGAATAATTGCCTCATTTGAATTCAGCATTCAGTTCATTGCACATGTTTTAATGGATCTGGATTTAAAGAAAATCTTCCTCTAATAACTTCAGACAGCTAGAAAGAGCACAGCAAACTCCACCTGACCAGCTGCCACCTGCCCCACAGTTTTCCAGCAGCAGGGAAGAGAACTTCCATTTTTAAAGGCATCTTAGCAATGGACCTTACCTGGAAGTGTCACTTGGGAAAACGAGCCCCCACCTCACAGGCACTTTGCTGTGGATTTTAAGAACCAACTTCTAGGCAAACACAGCTTCTCCCCTTCACATCAGCAGCTCATTTCATCTCCAGCTCCCAGATTTAGAACAAGGTTTCCCAGCAGAAACTGCTTTGAAGATGAACCAGAGCCCAGTCCCCACCCACAGACTCCCCTATTTCTGCAACATCTCCATGCTGGCAAGTGGACAACTGTGGCAGCTGCAGGTGAGCTTTTAAATATTTAAACCCACCAAAAATAGTTGTTGAAAGGTGAAGTCACTGACAATTCCCTACGAAACTTAATTCCAGAATAATTCTGTTTGCTTTCCTCCACCCTTTAAGTTATCAAGCTTTCTAATTTTATCTTTAGAGACGACGACTCCTCAGAAGTCCTCAGAGCAAACATAAAAAGGTTTCCAGTCCCAAACGTGCGGTTTGAAATTGCTGATAAGAGAGAATTCTGAATTCTGCCAGGAGTGATGAGCACTGAAACAAGGAGCAGTGCTGCCTTTACACTGTTATTCTATCCTTAAGCTGATGAAATAAAGGGGCCAGCTTTTCTATTTCTAATCAGCTGTGTCTGAAAAACAGGATACTTGGCCCTGTTGGAATGACACTGCTGTTTTCAGAAGCAGCAGCTACAGCTTCTTTCCACTGCACTTTTATCAAGTTACTACACATTGCTGATACAGAAATATATTCCCTTCTATGAGCTCAGGCAGGCACACAGCCCTCTCCTCTTCCCACTGAAGGGAAGGCACATAACCCACCTGTGGACTCTCCATTCCTGGAAGTGCCCAAGGCCAGTTGGATGGGGCTTGGAGCAACACGGGCGAGTGGAAAGCGTCTCTGCTCAGAGGGTTGGAATAAGATGAGCTTTGAGGTCTCTTCCAACTCAAATCATTCCCTTATTCTACTCAACGAGCTGGCCAACATTGTTTCTGCATCCTTTTTTACTTATATTTGTTAGAAATCACAGCAGCCTAAAAAAATAATGTATTTGCTTTAGTGGAAACTCCAGAGTTGGAAGCAAAACTGATAGAAAAGGCTCAGTTTTCACAACTCCTCTGTAAGGTTCCCAGGGAACCTCCATGCCCCTCACTGCTCCCAGGTCAGGGACCTTTTTGTGAAGCCAAAAGACTTCCTCTGGCCAGCAGGAACAACAACAACAATATTCTCCAACAGCACATTCACACCACAAGTTTTCTGGGCAACGCACCGGGACGTTCTATTAAGGCGAAAATTTCCATCCAAACCCCCAAGTTTCCTGTGGATTTCTTCTTGTAAACACTCAACTCCAGTCCACAAAAAGCTCCTCGGGTTGCTGACTGCACACCCAGTGCCAACTACAACTCTGAAGAAAAACCCTCAGGACACACTAACACAAGGCAGAAGCCATCAAAATAAAAAAGTAAAAAAAAAAAACAAAAACAAAAAAACAACAACAACAAAAAACCAAAAACCAACAACAACAATAAAAAGCCACACCAGGCATAACCCCTGGCAAGGCATTTCTCCTCCCTGGCATCCCAACCCTCTGCCCACAGAGCTCAGCTCCCCTGGAAAGGACACTGACAATTAGCAAGGACCCAGCAGTGAATGTGAGTTAACCACAGTCAACCACTTGTTATTTCTGGAAGGGCTTGGTGGGTCCTCTGGGCTCAATCTCCAGGACCATTTTCATCCCCTCTGCACTGCCAGGCCAAGGCAGAGCAGACAGGGAGCTGCTTCAAAGGCATTCCATGGATTCTGCCGGGGTGGGAAAGTCCCAGGATGGAAGAGGCTCTGCTCCTCACTGGAGCTGGTTCTGGCACGTGGCAAATGGCCCAGGAGGCATCTCCTGCCTACAAAACCCACTCCCCTGGAGCAGCAGCTGCTCCAGACCCACCTCCCAAAGCCTCTTGCATTTAGCAGAGAGCCAGCAGGGATTATGATGGGATTTGAAGGCAAATAGGAGGGATCTGGCTGCTGAAGGAGAGCTCTCCACCCAAGCGACCGGCCTGGGGGAAAAGGGAGCAAGCCAAGAACGTGGGGCAGAGCTGGCCCCAAAGAGCTGCCCAACCACACTACAGATGGCACAGGGATGGCAGAAGGGAACAAAATAAGCTGAGAGATTTGGTATTCAAAGTTAGAAGCTGCACCAGAAATGGGCAGTTCCGAGATGATGGGATGGCACACGTGCCTGTGGTGGAACAGGCTGAGAGGAGAAGGAATCACAGAAGGACAGGAAGAAAAACAGAGGTGGTTTCACAGAGCTCCTGCTTCAAACTGCCCAGAGCAGCAGATATGTGATCTGCCTCCTTCTGGAAACCTTCTACCTCTCTTAAATGCACATTTGTTTGAGGATTTATTAACTGCACCAGGACCAAGACCTTCCTTCACATCACAACATCTCCCTTCCAGCAGTTAATGAACCAACACAAAGGGATGCTATTTATAGCCCTCATTTTTGTGCATACACAGTGAGAACACATGAAAGGTTGTAGAAATTAACCTTGGACCACAAGATCAGTGATAGACCTGGTGCTCAAAAGAAAGAGTACGCAAAAGGAGTTCTGAAGGCAAGTCATGAGGTTGCTCTTTTGAAACTCAAGACTGACAGGAACTGGTTCATGAAGTCAGATGTGCTGCAGAGAGTTTCACTGCAGACACCTTTCTCCAGGTGTTTTCTTTATTAAGAACATATCCCAAACAAGAACCGGAGGAACTCCAACCGGATGTGATCCTTTCTCATGAAGGACACGAGAAGCAAGCACAGGTTTCAAGTCACATCACTTGGATACTCGTATCTTGGAGATCACAAAGTCCAGGGATAAACATGAGAAGGGGTGCAGTGTTAAGTCACTGCAGAGACACTTATAAACAAAGAAAGAGTGAAAGGTTCTTCAGTTTGTGAGAAAGCCCAGAGAGAGAAACAAGGCTGCAAGGAAGGACAGGGCAGGGATGAAGAGTATTCCAAGTGCAACACAAAATACCAAAACTGACTTTGCATCATTTTTAAAGAGGGGTGGTAACTGTGATCGTGAGGGCAAAAGCCCAGGCATTAATCTGAACAAGAACATTGGCAGGGGGAGGATTAAAGAGTTTCATAAAAATCGTGAGGATTGGCTCATCTCTGTTTTAGAATCCAAACCAGATAGGCTCATGCGTTGCAGGCCAAGAAACAGGATTTATAAACCTCTTGAAAGGCAACAATAGGAGATAATAAACATGTGGCACATTGGAGGGGGCACTGCAGGGGAGAAAGAAGGGAGAATGATTGCAGCCTCTCCAGGGTTGGTATTCTGACTCCAATATAAAGGTGCTTTGCAAGCAAAGAGGATTAATGTGACATGGAGAAAAAGGGGGAAGAGGGAATACTTCAATATGCCAGACTAACCTCGAGATTTTTAAAAAAAGGGATCTTTTTAGAGAAATCTACTATATCTTACTCATACGGTCTTCAGGGAGCACAAAAAGATTTAGTGGTGAAGACAGACTGGCAGAGGAATGGGAAAACAGACAAAGGAGCTGGCTTAGCAGCAGACAGCCCCAGGTGAGGTTGAATAAGAAAACACCAGCCTGGAAACCAAAGACACGCCTCAAGAATCAGCCTGGGGAACATCTGATTTTGTTAGGAATGACCTCAGCACAAACACTGCACCCCCAGAAATGGAGGCAGTTCCAAAAAGCAGAGGCACAAAGCTCCAAGTAACAGAAACTGAGGAGGGTTTTGAAACACAGACAGTGATGCACCAGCAAGAGGAACACCAAGGAGACCTGGAAGCAACTAAGGTGAACTGGTCATCACAGAAACAGGTAAGTGGAGGTGACTCTGTGACACATTTGAGGCAGCAAAAAGAAAAACCTCCTGCCAGATCCACCCTGGAGCACTGCAGGCAATTTTAGCCAGGACTGAGATGTGTCCACACTGAGAACAACAGTAGTTATTTCTCAAGAAGCTACCTGAGAAAACTTGGGTCATTCAGCACCACAAAACCACAGGTCAGGGTCACGACCCCATCTTACAGAATACAGTGAGACAGCCAAACCACTGAAAAGAAGAAGAGGGAAGAAAAGCAGAAGGCAAATAAAGGAAGAGAAACTCAAACGAGCATGTGAAGTCCTGAATGCTCAGTCTGTGAATCAAGAGGTGGCTTCTAATTGCACAGCCACATCTGTCATCTTCAGTAAAGGTTTAATCTATAGGAGGAGAAAAGAAGAGATGTAAGAAAAGATGTAAATGTTTTTAGGCTAGACCAAGTGCACAAAAGGGATTATGAGACACTGCTTGGGAAAGCAAAGAGCTGGGTGACCCAGGAAGTCTTCTGCAGCACTGAATTACCATGAGACTAACATAGCAAGTATATGCTGTCTACACAACCACAAAGAACAAAGCTTAAAAGTTTGCTTTAAACCCACACAGCTTTGGGAAACCGAAAAGCTGGCGCTCTTCCTCCAGACTGAGGAAGTTTCAGGGTCTTGTTTTCAGAAAAAGGAGGAAAAAAGAAGATACAGAGATTGTGAAGTGGACCGAGCTCAAACAAACCAGCGTGTTCTTGCATTTGCATAAGGACAAGTTGTTCTGCACAGTGTTCCTACGACGAGGCACAGTGAGAGGCGTTCACTTCATTGTCACATAAGCACGAGTGTTGGAAATCAATCGTGCATTTCTTCCTCATAAGAGACACAGGAGAGCGAGCAATGCAAAAATCTGAGCTTAAACTAATCTAATTACTCCCTCCTTAGTAAGGCAAACCACAACAATGACTGCCAGCATTCCCACTTGCTTTAAGCCGACTGCACATTTTAAAGCCGACTCCGACGAGCCATTCACCAACGAAGTCTCACTTCAAAGTCAAGTTCCCAAACTAACTTACAGCTGTTGCAAAAAAAGCCCAAGGATTTCTCCAAGCCCACTGCCAGCTGTAGGGAACCTGCAGTTGTCATTATCAAATAAAAAACGTCGAAGAACATTTCTGCCCTTGAGCTGTTACAACATTTCACTTGTCAACAGCTCAAAAGTAGGAGTTTAGACTGAGCAGAGAGTGACAAGACGAGAGGAGGGCAAGGAGAAGGTTCAGGTAGTGCTGAGTCCTCAGCTCCAGGCAGGCCAGCCCATCTGTTCATACCGTTTGACTTGGTGGAAGGTGGAGGATGTGGAATTCAGCGGTTCCCTGTGGAGACCAGCTCTGCAGGAACTCTTCATGGTAACTACCTCTTCCAGCTAAGGCACGCCGTCACAGCCAGTCCATCCTGGGTCACGCCCGAGGCTCCCCCATGGGCTCTCCTTGCCCCACACAGAGCTTCACTGTGTCTCTGCCACCTAAAAACTGAGCAAACACAAGAAGGTTGGTGTTTGAGGAGCACAGATGATCCAGACACTGACTTCCCCACGAGACAAAAAATACATACATTCATGCACAGACATAAAAGATATGTATTTATATATAATAAAGAACTGAGCCTCATCATGCCATTACTGCAGCTGGAGCTTCTGAACACCACCAAGCACAAATGAACACAGCAGCCAGTGTGCACACACACCACATCCGCACACCTCACACACTGCCCTGGCACCTCCCAAGGAACACACCGTCCCCGCAGCTCCCTGCAAACAGGACACACCAGATCCTTCTGTCTGCTGCCACCACAGCGGGCTTGGGAGGTCTCAGAAGTTTCTGAATTTCAATAGAACAGGGGGGCTTCCAGGGTGGTTTCTGTTAGAAGCTGCTGGAAACTTCCCCTGTCCTGTGGAGCCAACGACAGCCAGGGCCAGGTGGGACCTCCTTTTTGATGGCCAAAGTTGAGCCAATTAAGAATCACAGTCACACCTCTGGGATAACATAGTGAAGAATTTAGGAGCCTTGTGCAGTTGGAAATTCCAGCCATGAGAGAACAGTGCAGAGACCAAGGTCAGAGCAGGAGGAGAAGGAGGGACCCCACAGAGGAGCAGGGGGGGAAGGACTCAAAGCTGTGTCCCCCTGCAGCTCATGGAGATCCATTGGAGTGCACAGACCCCCCTGCAGCCTAGGGAGGAGCAGGTGGATGCAGGAAGGAGCTGTTACCCCGTGGGAGGAAAGGAACTGCTGGCAGCAGGGTTTGATGCTGATGCTGCCAGGAGTTACGTTCATGTTCTCATCAAAGGAACATGGTGGGTTTCGGAAAGGACAAGCAGAGCGTCACCACACAGCCTCCAAGCCCTGGGGGAACTGCCCCATCTTTGCATCACTGCTGATAAGGCAGATTGCACCAACCCCAAGACTGCTCTGCAGTATCTTTTGTTCTCACTGCCTTCCACTCCTTGTCCTTGGAGCAGACGCTCTCCCCGGCGCCGTGACGGACTTGCATGGGGAAAGAACAACGACCTTTGGACGTGGAGCACCAAAGGGAAGAGTGACACAGCAGAAGGACCCTGGAAAGCCTCAAAGGCTCCAGCCTGAGCTGCCAGCAGATCGTTTCAGAGGCCCTTTGCTGCCTCTCTAGAGGACCACACGCAGAGATGCCGTAATAAAGGAACGCCGCCTGAGGATGCTGAACATAGAGCTGTGTCCCCAGGGGACCTGGGATTTAGGGCAGCAGGTTGTTCTCCCCTTTCCAGCAGCTCTGTCCAGTGTTCCCACTGCTGCCCTGTTCCTGCTCTGGCAGAGATGGAGCTTCTCATGTCATGACAGCTCCCACACAGAGCCCCAGCCCGTGCAGAGCTCAGCTCTCCATGGCCTGACCAGTGTGGTTACAACTCTAAACACTCCTGGCCTGGAAAAGCTGCTCTTGATAGCCACACTCACTGAGAAAGTGGTGCAGGATGAGCTTTCTAGGCAGGAAAAACAGAAGCTAGTTTAGATCCATCTCACTTGATGTCTGCTGTGGCAATTTCACAACTGGTCTGATGGTGAATGAGAGGTTAATCATTTGCCTGGGTTTAGCAGGAGCCTAAAGCAATATATGAAATATTATATAAGCACATTCCAGCCTTCATATAGAGATCTCTGCTGAGCTCTAACCAAGGCTAAGACACGTGTCAGGTGGGGAAGACAAAGGCATTGCACTGGCAGGGCAGGGGGATGAGAGAGTGCCCTCAGCTCCAGGAATTCAGGAATAGCAGGAGCTGGGCTGCCAAGATGAGCAGAAAGTGAAGCTCTGTAGTTAAAGACCATTTTCATTAGACTACTCAGAGTCTGCAACGAGGACCTACCTCTACAAGTGAAACCCAGGCACGAAAATCAGCTGTTTCTGATGTTCTGTGGGCTGTCAGGTGTATATTCACAAACAGTAATTCACAGAGGGGAAGAAAAGCACGTGCCCAGGGCTTTAGGAAAAGCAGAGTTAAACACAAGATCATCACTTTCCCATGAACAATCAGCAAAAGGCACTGAAATCCTGACTTTTCTCCAAGTATTTGTCTGGCTCTCCTGACACTCACATTTCAGACTCAGCAGGAGCTGTATCACAAAAACACAATTATACCCACACCCAAATAAACACAACCACACCATTTCGAGAGCGCCACTCACTTCTTCAATAGCTAAAACCCCATCCCATGCATCCCTGGTTAGAAATCCCACGTGTTTTCTGCTAGCCCTACTCCTCTGAAGATCAATTGAGAAGGAGAAGATAAAACAGCTTTGAAAACCAAGAGAAAACTCGTTTGCAGTGAGGAGCTCGAGAAGAAACACCACGAAGAGAGGTGGTTCAGGTCAGGAGCAGCCACAACCCTGAGCTAGGCTCAGGCATCATGTGGTGGGATGTCACATGCTTAGGAAGGGACCAGCACCTACTAGAGGGAAGCAAAAGCTGGCAAAACAGACACAGCCAAGTTGAGATGGGCACTGCAGCACAGCTCCATACAAAGCATGCTTTCTCCCCTCCTCTATAGCTGCTGGGCTATAGAAAAGAGCTGAACCAGACTATTAATGCCACCAAGCTCCTCACAAATTCCTACTGTGTGAGGAGTAAAAAGCTGTGCTTGTGAAATAGGGGGAAAAAAAAAAAAAAAAGGAGAAAAAGAAAAAACCAAATTCAGCATCCAAGCTAGCAGAGATACTGCTTTTTAATTACCACTGTGTTTCTGCACCGAGCCTGACCTGTAGCTGCAGGGGTTTCAGCTGATTTGTTAAGTTTTGCACAGAGAGAAAAACTGAAACACAGATGCAGAGAGAAACAAGAACAGGAGAGGAAGTTCAAAGCCTAATGGTGTTGCTCTCCCTGTCTGAAGCCACCCCCAAATGTATGCCTTTGTGCACAAGATGTGGGAAGGACTCGGATTTTGGCAGCAGAAAAGCATCACATCCTCCCAGCCACGGCCAGCACTTCAGCCCCACAGAATTCCCCCTCTTATCATCAGCTTTGAATGCTGCTGCAAAAAAATAACAAATGCCTTAACTCAGCCAGAGTGCATGAAGGGAGGGGGGTGGTCAAGGTCTCATCTGTGCAGCAGTTCACTCCAGCTTTGGGTATTCTGAAGTAAAGCTTTACTGCAGGAACAAGAGTGGCTTAGCTGTAGCAACAGTAACCCATCAACAAACGAGCTCAAAGGGTGGGCACATCCTCTCAGAAAATTGCCTTTCTAGAAGGGAGGCCATGGCCTGGGGACTGGCCCCGAGCAACCAGCAATCAATCCCCCTCGTGGTAAGGACGTGTGTGGAAACAGGGGATGCTCCACAGGGATGTCCCGCTGGGGCAGACAGCGGCAGCACACCCGGGATGCAGGAGGAAGCAGCAGCAAGGGTTTCAAAGGGGAACTCAGAGGAGTGAATACCAAAAAAACAGTCCTTATGATAGGAAAAAAACCCAGTGTTGAGGCCTTATAATAAAGATGTGGGGGTTTGTTTCCTTGCAGGAACAGAGTTGCATGCCCATTCCCCCACCACTGAGCTCAAGCTTGGTTGTTACATGAGACTTGTCTCTAAGACAACTTGTTCACCAGACAGGCAGTTCTGCTGTTTCCCAGCCCAGTCATCCCTCCCATCTTCCCTCCCAAACACCCATCAGGACATCTACACCACCACCAGAATCTCCTGAGCAAGAAGCTTTGGCAGAAAACTTCCCCTGGGAATGATTCACACCAGCTCCCAGACTAGGCTGGACAGCAAGATGATCACAAAGTCCTCACACTCAGCCCTCTTAGACACCTACAGGAACACAACCCTTCCTTTTAAACCCTCCTTTGTGTCACAGTTATTTAAAACACCTTAAGGAACTGCCTTCTGACACCAAAGGAGCCACCAGGGACGTGGCCTGCCTCGTGAAATCTTGTGTGCTCAGCTCCCTCACTGTCTGATGGCCAGCAAGGATGAAGTTGCACAGATCTGATGTTATCTAACCTAAAACCAATAAAGCTGTCAGAGGGGCTCCAGCTGGAATAAATGTAGGGGAGCTTCCTGTGTCTACTCACACAGCAGCAACAGCAGATACCACAGCAGAACCAGAGCTGGCAAAGCAGCAGGACCTGGTTATCACTGCCCTTGGCTCATCTCCACACCAAATTCACCCCAGCCCTTCCTCCTCTCCCCATCCACACTCTGTTCCCTGGATCACACCACACAGAGCAGCTATTTACTGAAATCTGAACAAGGGGAGTCAGGGGAGGGCCACAAAGCTTATTTGGGGTCTGCAGCATCTCTCTTAGGAGGAAAGATTCTGGGAGCTTGACCTGTTTTGACCTTCTGGAGAAGACTGAGAAGGAACCTCATCAGTGCACATAAAGACCTCAATGTTGGGTGACAGAGGATGGTGCCAAGCTCTTTCCAGGGGTTCCCAGCAGCAAGACAAGGAGGAATGGCCACAAAACAAAACACAGTAAGTTCCACCTCAACATGAGTAAGAACTTCTTCATACTGAGGGTGGCAGAACACTGGAACAGGCTGCCTAAGGGAGGTCATGGATTTTCCCTCTCTGGAGACATTCCAAACCCAACTGGACACGTTCCTGTGTAACCTGCTCTAGGTGACTCTACCTTGGCTGGGGGAGGGGTTGGACTGGACGGTCTCCAGAGGTCCCTTCCCACTCTATTAATTCTGTGATTCCATTCTAACCCTGAGCTTGGGCATCCCTGTCAGCAGGGAACACACACATGGATGCTCCAGCACACTGTGCAGCCCCGTGGCTGTTCCAGGCCCTGGAACTCCTGCCATGCTGGGGCCTCACCCTTCTCCTCCTCCCAGCCCTTCCCTTTTAACAGCACTGGTTTCCCATTTGACTTCTCACCTGAAGCAGCTCAGGGAGGTGAGCTGGGAGAGGGTCACCCCCAGGGTGGGCAGCCCCCTGACCCTGCCAGCACTCACAAAAAGCCCAGTGGGATGAGGTTCTCAGCAACTCAGCCTGGACTCTGCCAACTCCAATCCACACCTGGAATGCTGCTGGGAAAAGTCCCTGCTACAAAGTGGGGTTTGGCTTCTTCCAAGTCACTCCTTCTGAATGCACAGTGGGCAAAATCCAGAGTGTTTCAGAAGAGTGCAGGGCTCCAAGGCAACATTTGACTCTCCACTGCTGTCAAACAGTGCTGCTGGCTGCACTGATGAGCATATGAAATGCTCCTTCTAATGAAGCACTACAGGGAGAACAGCAGTTTTCCTTCCGAGATCATGTCAATGAAGAATGAAAGGCTCTGCATTTGTAGCAATCCTGCTTTCTCTCCAGTTGGGGTAAGCAGTCGAAGGACTACGTTGTCCCCTCAAATGGAAAATCTCAGAAGGGAAAAAGAAAATAAAGGAAAGACAAGCTCTGCTGCACCCTCTTAACTGTGTATTTGAATAGAGAAAAAACAATATTACAAGTGCTTCCCTTGTTCAACCATTCCTGAAAGGTTTCAGCTGTCTTGCAGTTTGGGTCAGGACATCACCCGTTGCTCAGAAGGGAAGAAGTTCAGAAGTGGCTCATTAAATTTGTCCCTCCTGATCCAGGAGGAAAACAAACCCAGTAAATCCCTCAGTGGACACGACGTCTGGATCATTCAGCATGTAAAACCAGGCTTGTTTTGCCATGCAGAGCCTGCACTGATGACAACCCAGCTGAAAGGCTGCTTTCTTGGGGTGAGAGGAAGGAGAAAGCTTCCAGAAGTCTGCCTATTATAGAAGCAACAGAGCTGGTTCCAAAAATAGGAGAGCAGCACTCCCGGAGCTCTGGAGACATTGTGGCCTGGTTCTGTAAGGCTGAGGTGTCCCTGGATTGCTCCTGGACATGCAAAGGTGGGTAGAGATGACTGGAAGATGCAGAACTGACGTGAAAAGGGAGTTTTAGGACAAGCACCAGAGACAGAAACCCAGACAGCCCACAAGGCAGAGATCAGCTGGGACGCCAGCTGAGCGCCCACCAGTCCCACTTCAGGGGAAGCCAGTTAAAACCAGCAAGGAGAACCCCATCTTTTTCAAGAACACAACATGACTTTGCTAAAAATGATCCTGCTCATTGTTATTGCAACAGCAGTGACGTGGCAGATTAGGTTTGTCAACAGACATTTCATCATGCCACGAAGATGGGGCTGGTGGCTGTCAGGGATCTGGGCTAGCTCGAGAAGGTGCCCTGGGCTCGTTTTGGGACCTGGTGGGTGGATTTGTTTTTGCTGTGACAGCTCAATCTGACCATCACATGGCCTTCCTGGTTAATTCCTGACTGGTTCACCTGGAATAGCTTGTTAGGGATCCTGCAGCAGCCTGGCTGTTCTAATTCCTCAAGTCTCCTTGGCTTGTTTCAGGGCAGCTCCTGTGACAGAGTGGAAATAAACTCCTCTGATGACAAGTGTGTACAATTGTGTCTATTGTGTACCATTATATAATTATACACAAAGTGTACAATTACTTTGCATCTCTGTACTGCAGGACTGGCCTTTTCACTGGCAAACAGGGACAAAGCAAAATGTCACCAGGAAACCAAAAATATCATACTGGACACTATATAGGCCACAAGTCCCCCTGTCCTATGCACAGTATTAATTCCTTCTCTGCATCTCTCCATGGGGTATGAAATGGCTTCTAAAACTGAAGAACAAACCCACAGCCAACTCTGAAATAAATAAGCACAGCTCCTTCCTCAGAAGTCTTCTAATAAGGAAAACCCCACAGCAGGTGACTCAATGTGAAGCCCTGAATTCATCAGCTTTACTACTCAAGTCACTGAATTAAATGTGGCTTTAGCAGTTTTATGTGGCTCTAACTGGTTTGGCCCAGTCAAACCAACCACTTTGGGCTGATAGTTCTCCTTCCAGAGACCACCCCAGATCTCCTGATCCCAGACCCACACAGTTTGGCAGAATAAGAGGTAATTCCTCCTTGTTTACTTCTGTGGAATCTTGCCCTTTAACCACAAGGTTGAGTGGTGGGTTTCTGTGTCCTGTACCACTGTGCACACCTTTCAACAAAGACACAGTTATAAAAATCCCACAAAAACCCCAAAACAAACCAATCAACCAACAACAACAAAAAAAAAAATAACACAACCATCCTCTAAAAAACAACCTCTCAAAACACCCCAACCACACACAAAACACTCAAAGCAGAGTGAGTTCTGTCCACATGGATTCATTCTGATGATCCACTGCAGGACTGAGGGTTTACAGCGTTCACCAGGTACCTCCAAAGCATCCAAATGCTTCCCAAGAATCTCCAAAACCAAATTCAGCAAACCTTAGCTGGGAGCACACACATTGGATTAAATATAATAGTACCAAAAAGAAACAAAAATGGGTTTAGAAGTAACTGTGCCATGAGCTGCAAATATTTGGACAGGCTGGATAAAGCCTTGAGCAACCTGGTCTAGTGGGAGCTCTCCCTGCACATGGTAGAGGGGGTTGGGAGTAGATGATTCCTAAGCTCCATTCCAACCCCTTAACATTGCATAATTCCATGATTTCTGTCTTTCAAAATGCCCAACTTTTCCATCATATTCCTGAATCCACCCTGTTGCCACCTATGAGCATTTCCCACAATTTTTTGCACCGGTGTCTCCTGACTTGTCACAAAATGATAAATCCTTCCCAATTTCTGTTCAAAGGAGGCCACTGCTGGTGCCCCAAAGTCACACCTTCACAGAAAACGATCTTCCACTTTGCAAGGACAAGGCAAAAATGCTGAACCCTGAAGTTTCAAGTCTACAGGTCAGCAGTTTACAAAAACAAGTCTGCTCTGCAAACTTGGGAAAAGAGCTCTCCCAAGTACACCCAACCTCGGGACACGTTTCATACAAAAAGCAGCTCCAACTGTTTCTCACAGAACATTTTAGGACAAAGTGCCTCGTTGCATCTGTCAAGGACACCAAACTTCCAGCAGAACAGATTCCTCAGGAGCACCTAAAAACAACCAACAGGACCCACCACCACCCTCAATCTCTGACCAAGCTTTGGAGTCTCACTGGGCTTTTCCAGCCACATCTGATCACATAAACCAAAAAGCCCCTAAACAGCAGGGTGCAGTCTAAGAGAAAATAAAAATCACAAATTAGTGTCAGGTTCTAACAGGGCCTCTGCAGGAGGAGGTCAGGACTGCCCCAGACCCCATCCAGGCTGCTCCACCATCACCCACCAGAAGACATGGCTGAGCCCATCAGAGAAACAACTAGTGCCACTGGGAGAACTTATCCAAGAAAGGGTAAAAACACCTGATAGAGGATGGAGGGGAATAGCCCACCAAGGTGAGAGGAGGACAGGGAGGGGATGCTCCATGGCAGAGCAGCTAATCCCCTGCAGTGAAATGGGAGAGGAAGATGCTGGTTTCATGTTTGTTTCTGAGTCCTATTTTACTACTTTAACCATCAGTATTTTTTTTTGTTTTTCTACAGCACTGAGCAGTAATCTCCTGAACTTTAACCTCTCTTGGTAGTCTTTCCATGACAGCTCTGATTTCAGCCCTTGGAAGGCAGCAAATTTCCCTGGACAACCCACCAAGTGGGCAGGTGGGTATCTCTGTCCCCTGGGCCATCCTGTTTGGCACTATCCATGTCAAGTCTTCAGGAGGGACAGGAATATTCCTCCCTGCATGGAGAGTGACCAGTTTCCAGCCTTCCTCTGTTCCTGGCTCCTTGTGAGCCCCAGTGCAGGTCCCCCCTGCAGCCCTGATGGGGAGGGGGGGGTCAGACTCCTGAGTCTCCAAGCTCTGTGGGACCATCCCCTCTCTTTCATAGAATCACAGCATGGTTTGAGTTGGAAGGGACATTAAAAGGTCATTTCATTTCAACTCTGTCATGGGCAGCGACAAATTCTACTAGACCAGGCTGCTCCAAGCCCCATCCAACCTGGCACTACCCACAGCTTCTGCAGGCAACCTGTGCCAGGGCTTCACCACCCTCACAGACAAGAAGTTCTTGTCAATATGTAATCTAAACCTGCCTGGTGGTTTAAAAACGTTGTCCCTGTCTTGTCACATTTTGCTGGTATCAAAAGTCACTCTCCAGTTTATAAGCCCCTTTGAAGTATTGGGAGGCTGCAGTGGGGTCTCCCAAAAGCCTCCTCTTCTCCAGGCTGGACCACCCCAGCTCTCTCAGGTCTGTCTTCATAGCAGAGGTGTTCCAGCCCTCTCATCATCTCCATGGGATCCACTCGTGCTGAGGATCCCAGAGCTGGACACAACATTCCAGGTGGGAGCTCAGGAGAGCAGAGGGGAGAATCAGCCTCTTTGGATGCAGCACAGGACAGAGATGGCCTGCACTTTTGGCTCCTCTCCAGTCTCCCACCCAAAAGACCCTTCAGTTCCTTCCCTCTCCCAGTCTGGACTGGTTTCTGGGATTGCCCTGCCCTGGGAGCAGCATGGAATGAGCAGGTCTCCAACAGCACGAAGGGACACAGGGAGAGGCAAGGAAGGAGGACAGTAGAGGGTGGCACAGCCAGGACAACACAGCTGGAACGTGGCAGAAGACACCACAGCAATGCTAGTGAGGCTCAAGAGCATCTGGCACAACAGCACAATCCAAGGGGAGCCCTTGTTTTCCACCCTATGGAACGAGGCCCTTGCAGAGCTCATCCAGGAACAGGGAGGAAACAGGAGCTGTGACCACACAAAGGCAGGTGGACCATCCCAAAGCAGCACCAGGGCGTGAAGGAGCTTTCTCACCACTGAACTGTTTTGCAGCTTTGTTAAAGAAACCCCCCAGAACCCACCCCAAAGGGACCAGAAAGGACTTTGGACACCCAAAAGAGAGAAGACAGAAGGCAGGCAAGAGGACACGCTGCAAAGTCCTCCCAGCCAAAGCACCACCTGGTTCACACACATTCTGAAGAGAAGAGTGAAGCTTTGGGTGGCTGAAGCTCTGGAGCTAGGGATTGTTGCTGCATGTTTCCCAGGGGAGCAGCTCCTGGAGGCCACCTTGGAGAAGGACAGACCCTCCCAAACTCAACGTGTCAGCTCCAGAGCCACCATACACAGAACATCTGCTGGGTTAACCCAGCCACAGATGAGTTCATGGATTTCTGACTGGCAAACTGCAGTGGAGACCAAGATTAAAATGCAACATCCTCCTGGGTGATTTTTTCCAAAAGGCTCTCTAAAAATCTCAGCTAATTTGGAAACCTTCCAATTCTGCGGGTCTTTAAAAATAGGGCCAAAAGAGGATAAAAGATTTTTTTTTTTTCCATTAATAACTCAAGAGTTACTGAAGTAAAAAATAGTTTGATATTTTCAGAGCTTGACAGTCGATACACCCAGCAACTAAGACAATTAAATTTTCAGAAATTCCACGCATAGCACGAATTCCACTGTAATTCATCCCTTAAATTAAAAAGAAAAGGCCCCAAAATAGCAGTAAAATTTCAGTAAAGGACAGATTCTGCACACTTAAGTGCCCTGTGAACTGTGAGAACTTTGGCTGCAAATCTTTCCCTTTTCATATTTCATCTTCACAATTCAGGAGCACAGACCTACAAGGGGACTCCAGAAATTTCTGGAGCCAATTCCTTCCAGGTCAGTGGCCACTTGGGAAGCATGAACTCTTCCAGAAACATCAGATTCAGGTTTGTTTCACAGGACTTTAAACTTTTCAGTGCAAAACAATGAAAAACATAAAATCCCAGAATAGTTTGGGTTGGAAAGGACCTTAAAGACCATTTAGTTCCAACCTCCTGCCATGGGCAGGGACACCTTCCACCAGCCCAGGTTGCTCCAAGCCCTGTCCAACGTGGCCTTGGACACGTCCAGGGCTGGGGCAGCCACAGCTCCTCTGCCCAACCTGTGCCAGGGCCTGCCCACCCTCAGAGGGAAGAATTTCTAGTATCTCCTCTGTTATTTTAGAACTGTTCCCCCTTGTGCTATCACTCTCTGCTCACATAAAAAGTCTCTCTTCCTCTCTTTTAAAAGCCCCTTTAGGCACTGGAAGGGGCTCTCAGGTGTCACTGAATCCTTCTCCTCTCCAGGTGAACTCCCCCAGCTCTCCCAGCCTGGCTCCAGAGCAGAGGAGCTCCAGCCCTTGGAGCATCTCCGTGGCCTCCACTGGACCTGCTCTAACAGGTCTAAAACCAGCTTTATAATTGAGACAGAAAAGGAAAAAACCTAAGTATTGCTGTCTAACCCCCTCTCCTCACTGCTCCCTCCAGCACAATCAATACCCTCAGAGAAAATATGGATAAACCCCACCAAACCACTAGAAGAGAAGTAGAAAATAAGAGACCCACAACTGTGGTTTGAGTGAAGCAGCTTTGGAGCTGGGATTTTTCTGCACTGTGGGAACACTCAGCATGTTTCCCAGTGGAGCAGCTGCTGTGAGTCCACCTTGGACAAGGACAGACCCTTCCAAACCCAACGTGTCAGCTCCAGAGCCCCTGCTCCCTGCCTTCCACCAACCAATCCTCTCCCAAAAGCCAGCTGAAGCTTGCTAGCCCCAAAAACTAAATCACCAAAGCAATCACCAAGCTGGACCCCTCACTATTTGCCATCTCTCCCTGATTCTCCACAAGCTTGCAGGAAATCATTTCCAAGGGCTCCCTCAAGGAAAGAGGTTTCGAGCCGTAGTTTTTCCATCCCTGCACTATTTCATAGCTCTGATAATTGCACCACTGACTAAACTCCAACTGGGAATAGCTGTTTTTATCATCACTATTGAAAACAGTCCCTCACATTGCTCGGGAATCTGGCAATTCACTGGAGCTGCATCCCACCCTTCAGCCTCTCCAAAGCCCACAGAAGTGGAAGTATGTGCTGAAACCAGAGGATCCCTCTGCTGAATGACTCCTGGAATTCCTGGGCAATGAGAGCTGCTTCCCAAGCAAGCCATGGAGCTTCAGGTATTGACTTCACAGGGGCAAGTGGGACCAGAGCTCTGGAAGTCAAAGTGAATTTAGAGTTTTCTATACTGGACTGGGAAAGTTGAGTTACTTTTAGAACCATAGCAGTGACGTGCATGTTAAAAAGCCTCACACACTCACCGAGTTTAGTTGTTTTTATGCCCTTTTTTTTTTTTTTTTTTAAGTAAAAAGATAATCTGTAGTTTTCCTTTCCTAAAAGCACATTATCTTGATTTTCACACCTTAGCCAGAAGAGTGACTGACAGCTCTCAAGAGAAGCGGCAAGATGCAGAAAAACAAGAGTTGAAAGAAGAGAGGGTTTTAAAAAAACAGCTTTTAATTATCTGAAGGTCCCGTTGCCAAGCAGGCAGCAGAGAAGCTGTGCATCACACACAGATGGGAAAATTCCCCCAGGTTTAATTCACAGTCAATTACAGTGGATTAACCTATTAGGAAGAACCACATTTATTTTTCTCGTGGATGCACGTTTCAACAACTTAAAAAAAATCATTGCCACTGTACTCTGATACACGGGACCCACAATCTGTTCTATCACACTTCCAGTCAGCACAGCCCATAAACACGCCCTAGAAGCGACCTCTCCCTCTTTTTTAATGCATCTTCTGTCACGATTTCCTTCTCAGGGAGCAGCACCCCCCTCGGTTCCCCACTTGGAGTATCATTTCACACATCAGCCTTGTTTTTGCTGCTGTTAAAGAGCAGCTGCAAACACCTTCCAACTTTTACACGCACCTTTGCACACGCTCACATACATTATTCACATCTGCCTCTGCCACTGAACAAGGGATTTGTCCAACAGAAAAGCACTGCAGCACCGAAAATCAGCTTTCCAGGGTCCCTGGGCTAAATCCTGGGTGTGCCTACTTTTGTTTGGTATCGAGTTCCTTCTGCTGGCTCCGTTGCAAGAGCAAACTGCAGGGATAGCTGAGCTTTTCCCCACCTCCAGAAACATCTGTTCCTTTTCTGAGCTCTCCAGACTTCCTTCCCCTCGACCGTATCACAAAGCCTCTCTTTTTAAAAGCAAGGCTGCCTTCCTGATAGTCCATCACCATTATCTTCTGGTTCTTCAGAGCAGCCTGAATCACTGCATCTGAGCCTTTCAGCTCAAGGCCAGGAGCTGAATTCAAGCATCCTGATTTACAGACAGGCTTGTGAAACTCCTTCCCTGCCTCTTTCTTAACACTCCACAGCTTCCTGTGCTGGGAGGCAACCAAGCTGCCATGAGAAACGCCAGTTTCTGTTGAATATCCACAACTCCTGTGACACTGAACATGTAAAACAATTCTGTTGCACCCAAACCTTGCACTGTAACAGCTTTTATTCCATGAACTGCAGAGATGAGCTGGAGTGACTTCAGCAGGAAGGAGCCTGAGTTGGTTATTTGCTGAATCTCACAGCATCTCAAGTCAACATTCAGGCTTGGCACGACCCACCACCTGCTCCAACACACAGCACAATGTCACCCCTCAAAACCCCACTGTTCAACCTAAAGGCACTTTCTTTTCTCTCTCTTTTTTTTTTTCAAAATTTAAGGGCAAGTCAGCTGCTAACTGAAAAGTGGGAATGCTTCATTTAGCACACACACACTCGTTAAACTGCTCACAGCATGCAAATAGAACGCTGCATTGTGCAAAAGTCACTGAGTCTCCCCAACCGTAGATACGAGCAATGGAACCACGGCCAGGAAAGGGAAACTTGGAACAACACACAAATATTTCAGTCCCTTATTCCCAACGTTCACATCCCAGGCTAAAGCCCACAACCCTGTCATGCTGAGGGGTGACCATGTTAAAGAGTCTCCTCTCTGCAATGGGTGGGAAAACAACCATTATCAGTCTTGCCCCGGGACTGCACCCTTTTATTTGTAGTTATTACTGCAAACTGCTTTTTTTCCAGACAATGGTTGTGTTATTATAGGTACCTTCATGCCGTGCCAAAGCACATACACACAGCAATTCAGAACAATCAGCCTTGTTTTCATGGGAGCAAAGGTTGCAGCCAAATGAAATGGGTGGAGATCACATTAAACAATCTTGGAATCTGCTAATAGGATATAGGAAAATGTGACCATAATGCAGATGCGGAGTTCCCCTTTCACCTTCCAATGTTATGGATAAAATAAAAGCTTTGGGAAACCAATCAAACTGTTTGAACAACATTAAGCAAGTTGAAGTGCTCTCAGGGTGCTTACAGGACCACTGAGAAGACCTTTAGAACTAAAACAAAGAAATGCCCTTCCAAAGCTCTGTAACCAGAGAGCCTCTCCCCACCCCAGGACACCACCTGCCTTAGAAGACACAGGACACCTGCAAGTCATCTGCTTCTCCAAGGTAAAGAAGCTCATCAAGACAATTGCTCCTGCCTTAAAGACATCATCAGCCCCTTGGTCAGCTGTCACCTGCATTGCCCTTGTTTGCTTCTGAGAGGTGCATTAGTCAGCTTTCTCCTCCTCAAACCTCACTGTGCCTATGCGTGGTCGTACACTGAAGTCATGTCCTTGAGCGTGTGACATCAGTCTGTTGCCATGGCAACGGCCAGGGCCGTCCAAAATCCAGTCCTATGGCATCACTGCGGGATCAGAGAGCAGAACAAGCCAACGCCTGAGAGCTGCTTCGTGCAGCACCAACAGCCAAAGGCATTCCAGCCTCAGTGCTACAGGGGAACTGCACCTCATCACAGTATTCCTTGTGGCTGGAAGGCTCAAGAAAATGATCCAGGAGGTCACTGAAGAAAAACACAGCAGCCACCACGCATCACTAAAGGAGGGCAGCGTGTTTCTGAGGATGGCCACCAAGTACGAGGAACGCTCAGTTCAGCTCTCTGAATAGAAACCACCATCTGTTCCTAAGGCAACACCAAACCTGCCTAAAGGGGTCGTTCACAGAGAAACAGGGATGGCCCCTCAGCAGCCCCAGGATCAAGGGCTGAGTTGCACAGCCTTTCTGGAAATCAGACACTGGAGCATCACAGCACTGCCAGCCCTTTCAAAGAGACAGCATTACATAAGACACGGTTCTTCAATTTCGAGCTGTGAAGCCAAGATCATCATTAACCCAACCTGGAACAAAGCTATGTAGTTAAAAAAGGGTGGTACCTTCCAGCAGTTGCAATTCCATGTAGGGTTAGAGATTACACTTCTGGAGGTTCTTTGCACACTCACGAGAATGGCATCTCTGAAGAGCAAAAGGGAAGGAAAGAGGAAATTAGTGACACAGAAACGGTGTTACAACCACCAACCAGCCCTTAAGCCCCAAAAGATCTGCTCTGCCCGGAGCGACGGGCACGTGGGAATCATCACCCGTGCACTGCTGACCTGGAGCACACCCAGCTCAAGGTCTTCAGTGCTGACTGACTGAGCACACCCCACAAAGGGTCCAGCAAGCACAGGTGGCCACTGTGGCACGGCAGGAGCCCGGGGACAGCAGAGAGCAGGGAACACGAAGCTCTCCACAGCCACGCTGGACCCCTTCCTTTACCTGCTCCTCTGTTCCCATCAGGCACACACGTGTCTAAGGGTCTTGGGTGCACATTCCCAGTCGCTGCCCCACCACCCAAATTCCTCAAGCCCTTGGAGTGCCAGTGTTTCTGCCCCACCAGCTTCCGTGTCACCAGCCCCTCCCCGCACACGGGACTCGTTTCGGTTCGCCTCCTTCCGCTCTCCCTTGTTAATCCACACGTCTCCCAGAACTCAGTCAACACTTCCTCCTGCAGACCTGACCTCCATCCTCCCTTCCCACAGCCCCAGGCGCACCCACAGCTTCTTAACGCTGCTGTTAACGAGGCTCACTTGGTGTCCTCCACACGGATGTAACCCTCACCCTCCTCCTAAGCCCTCCACCCATGTCCCTGGCTGCAATTACCCCATACCTCGTTATCTAACACCCAACACGAGCCTTGGGGGCTGGGAGCCATTGTTTATTTGGCTCTGCAATGTCACACACCCCTTGGTGGTGTTGGATAAATAAATTCCACAACCTGTTTGAGCCTGAGCTTGATTCAGACCTGGAACATCTCAGTTTCTAAGTCACTTGCTGCAAATACCTCCACTCGCTGCTGTGGCAACACCAGCTTATGCAACCAGCCACCACAGGCAGCTCCAGCGCCAAGCACCACGACTGCTAACTGCTCCCACAGACCACAGAAAACACCTTAAATCCCTCTGCTTTCAAATACAAATTGCAAATTGCAAAGGGAAGAGGCAGGCAGAGGCACACTGCTCTCAGCAACGTCACCTGGAGGACAAGCTCCGTGTGCCAATGTCATCTCTCAGCCACCAGGCTTTGCCCCAGTCTCAGCCCTGAACAACCAGCAGGTTTACCCTGTCCCGAGTCTGAGGTATTGCTAGGGATGAGATTCTGGAAGCAACGTGAAGCCAAATGGATTTCAGGGCAAAATAAAGCCAGCAGGGCTTCATCTCCATGGAGCTCCTGCAACACAACACAGGCTGAGCGTGTCACCCAGGGCAGAGGTCCTTCTTATTAACTACCCAGTAAATTCAGATTAAAGTCAGACAGCTTTTCCCCCTCCCTCACAAAAATTAATGCTGTCCAGTGCCCAGGAATCAATCCAGCTCCTGCAATAAGGCAGACCTGCTCACAGCCACGTGACACCACACGCAATCCAGAGGATTGTGGCCCTTCAGGTGCTCGTTAAACTTTGTCCCTTGCAAAGTCTCCAGGAATGGATAATTCGCCTTCAAATTCATTTCTCTCTGCAGTCAAGGTGGATGGTAACTATGTACTGGATGTGGGAAGCACATGAGAAGTCCCAGTGCAGCCACCCCAGCTCGTGAACACATCAGTGCAGAAACCCGAGTCACCATCTCCTGCCGCAGTCACGCGTGCCGATTCCAGCGTCCACATGATGCTTCAGAGGGGCCATCAGACCCCTCAGCCAAGCACAATGAGCAGGGGAAGGAAGCACCAAGACACACCACGGCCATTAAGAGGTAAACAGAGGCTGGAGAGGAGCCAAGGCTGGGTGGCTGCCGTGGAAGCTCAGTTAACACACTTCCAGGATGAGAAGGGGAGCATGAGCAAATCAACTCTCCGTCCCCAAATGGTCACAAGAGCCTCGTCAACTTGCACAGACCAAAGACCAGTTCCAAAAATACCAAGCACAGTGTTGGGAAGGCAAATGGACCATTTTGGGAATGTAGGACCTGCTTTTTTTTACTGGAGAAGGGCAACACAACAGCACACACAACCAACACTGTGGGTTTGAGACATCCGTGAGAGACGTCGTTTTATGAGCCAGCAGCTCATGGCAACACAAAAAGATGCCAAAATCTTGCTGTATGTGATGGTGTTCACAGGTGGAGGAGCTCTGCCCTCTCACAGGAAGGAGCTGTGCTTTGCAGAGCCTTCCTGACTACCCAGGAAGGGTCCACAGTCAAGTCCCTTCCTATCTGCATTGCTCTTGGAGCAGGCAGGCCAGCATTAAACTTACCACAGCCCACCTTTGGGCTGCTTTTCCCATACAAGACTCATGTCCTACAACCTTCTCCCAGGGAAACTGTGGCCAGGAGCCCTCTGGGTCGACCTCCCCAGCAGGGTGGGTGTCAGGCAGCCCTGCTGCAGGTCACACTCCAGGCTTCAAGCTGGTTTCTATTTAGGCAATACCCAACCCAGCCTGCCTCCTGTCCCTACAACATCAGAGGTTAAAAAGGGGATGCAGGAGCCTGATCAGCCACAGACTTCCACAGAACCACAGAATGGCTCAGTGTGGAAGGGACCAGAGTCTGGTCCAACCTCCCTGCCCAAGCAGGATCCTCTCAGGGCACATAGTTCAGGATTGTGTCCAGACTGTTCTGGAATATCCCCAGTGAGGGAAACCCCACAGCCTCCTTGGGCAATCTGTTCAGTGTTTGGTCACCTGCACAGGACAGGAAAAGTATTTTCCCCCGTACAAACAAACGACACCTCCTTTAGAGGAGGTGATGCAGATCATCTCATCAGAGGAAGCCACACTGTTCTTACCAAAGCCTGGATCCACTCCAGTACACGATGAACAGATCCATTTGCAAAGCATGTTTGGGCCTTTCCCTCCAAAAGCCACCTTAAAAACCTAAGACCCAACATCAGATGGGCCTTGTACTCTTCAACCCTTTGAAAACCACCATCACTTTATTTATCCCAAGAGCTTAATGCTGAATCTGCACGATCAACAATCAGCCAAGTCACCACCCAGCCCAAACTTAACTCTTAACTTGTAAAAAGTGCATTGCATTTTCTTTCCCCACCCACTTAACCTGTTAACAAAGAACCTGTCTGAGTGTGTCACCATCCTCCCAGTGTCCTCCTCTGAGCTAGCAGGCTTCCACTGAAACACAGCAAGAGCCAAGAGCACTCAGCCAAGCAGAGCCTGCAAGAACAGACCCCCTTTGGGGCAGCGACAGTCGAGGTCGATTTAATGCGAAAACAAACGACTTCTCCATTCAGGTCCAAAGCAGAGACAAAGAATTTCATGCGGCTCAGATTGCACACTCAGCTGTCTTTTTAGGAACAGATCAGATTTAACAGTTCTAAGGCAGTCCAGAAAAAAGTGAGCCTGACTAAATTTTATGGTTTGGCCGGTGCTCTCATGAGCACTCAAAGTCATCATCAACAGCAGTTCCAAGAAGGTGTTTTATGAGACACTGGCACAGGTTGGGCAGAGAAGCTGTGGCTGCCCCTGGATCCCTGGAAGTGTCCAAGGCCAGGCTGGACAGGGCTTGGATCAACCTGGGCTGGTGGGAGGTGTTCCTGCCCATGGCAGGGGGTAGAACGAGATGAGCTTTAAGCTCCCTTCCAATCCAAACCATTCCAGGATGCTCTGATTTCTCAGGATTCAGCCCAATGCAATTTTTACCCCATTTCAAAAACAGACAAAACCACCCTCTGAAGCTCTGCCCAATAATTGTGTTAATTGCATTTAACACTGTTTCCACACTGGAGAACCCAAACGGCACAATCTGTCACCACTCTCCCCACAGAGACTCATTCTGAAGCAGCAGAAAATGTGCTCAGCTCCTTCCTACTTGACTATTTCAGGGCCTAATGCAGACAGAGAAACTAATTTAACATGCATTGCTATGGAAAGGAATATGATCTAAACCTTCACTGGTTTGTATCTAAATGCTCTGAGATATCCAACGTCGCAGCTAAACAGACCTTCCCCTGGCAAACACTTGGAGAGCCTCCCACTGAAGCTGCCAGGTAAGGGAATGCAGTGTTTTAGGGGATTTCTGCTTCATACACTGGGGACAAACCTCACACAAAGCCCAGGGAAGCACCACGACAGCTGCAAAAACAACTTCGTCCTGGCTAAGACTCACATAAACGAAATTACAGCTTCACTCCAGGGAAAAAGGAAAAAGCACTTAAGTTTTGTTTGGATTGAAGTGCTTGGAGCCACAGCACTTATCTGCTATCAGAGCAGATTGCAGAGCTGCTCCAGTGATTATTCTGTAATGAAGTAACTGGAATTGGAAGGTATGCAATTAGTCCTATCTCCTCCTCCTCCGCCACCCCCCTACCAAGAAAAAATCCAGCACAGACGTTATCACCTTTTCTTCTAGCTCTGCTACCCTCATTTAAAATACCCACAAAGCAAAGTAGGGCTGTCACAAACTGCTAACAAGCCTGTCTTGGCCCTGACTGGCAGCAAAGGTGATATTCTCAGCGTCTCCCCAGGAAAAAGCTCCTGGGATGCATTCTCAGGTACCCACACACACATTTATATATATATAAAGCTTAATATGCCTGCATTTAGCTATTTCAGTAAAAGCAAACCACTTTTGAGAGGGGAGAAAAGAAAACCAGCACTGCTGTTCCTAACAGCTTTAATTTAAAGCATCTCTCATTAACCATGCTGGGAATGATCAGTGGGAAGTGAATGTATTCAACTCAGGACAGAGGTGCTGCTGACACCCCGGACTGTTTTACTGCCTCCAGCCTGGCTCACCTTACCTGGATCACTTACCCTACACCTTCCCTTAGAGAGCTGTGTTTTCTGCCTGCAGAGGCAGCAGCTTTCCCACCACTGCAGCTAACAGCTGGGAGATGCAGAAAGGCCCCAAACACGCCTCCAGTCAATCCCTGATTCCCAACTGCAATCCTGATCAAGCCCATGCTGGCATTTCTTCAGGCTCAGAAGCTCTCTCAGCTCCTCCCCTCCATCCTCGCTGCTCTAAGGAAAGACACGGCCCTCCCAACACCCTCTGCCTCCTGCATATCCCAGTCAAATTCCTCTACTTGTGACCCAAGGGAGAGCTGGAACGACAAGGGGGATTTCCTCCAGCCCTTGAAAATAAATAACCAACCAACCACTATTAATGCAACATCAGTGAACTTGTTCTATAGGGGTCCATTATTGAGGCAACAATTTTACACTCAAATTAAGTTCCTGGACTTCATCTCCCCCCCCAACTTAATCTGTCTATGNCAAGTTAAGTTCTTTCCAGTTTCTTAAAAACATTTGCCCAAAGACCATGGGCCCACCCCTGCAGGACGCACTGGTGCCTTCCCTTCCTTGGATTCAGTCAGGCAGGGACGAGGCTGCTAACACCTTATGAAAATCCATACACAACCCTTTCCTCACTGGGTACATCTACTGAAACAGAAGAGAAAAACAGGCTAAAAAAAAAAGTCCCTTTTAAGGCAAGCAGAGTGTGCAGAGACATTTGCTACCAAGGTATGGCAACTACTACTACTAATCCTACAACCTACCCAGCTGACACATCAGCAGACACCACTTCCACAGCCCCTTAAGCAGTTAAAGCTGAACAAAGCAATCCTTAGGAAAACTGGTTTGGTCCACCACTGGTGGCATCCCATGCCCTGTCCCTGGAGGAAACGTGACTCAGCCTGCTCGGAGTTCCCATCCTCAGCACAGAATTCCCAACAGCGCCTACTGCTTCGAGTCCAATTCGAAGCCAAGTCGTTTTACGTTTTAATCTGACTCCATCTGCAGCCCCACCGCACTTAAAAAAAACCCACAGGCACTGGAGGAGAAACACACGGGTTTGGTTTTTTTTTTCCTTCCTGAACACCACGAAGATGGGTTTAGTCCTCCCACTGCCCCAGCTGCAGAAGCAGCAGCAGATTTACTGAGGTTTCACTCATCGAGCGCTCTCTGCATCGCCTCATTCACGTGTTTATTAAGATAAAGTCACCTCGTTAAAAAAAGAAAAAAAAAAACAATGGTAGGGTGTCATCCTCCTTTCGAGAGGAAAGGAGATGGGAAAACGCAAGGAACCAACAGTCTGGCTCAGGGCTGATGGCAAATCCCGGTGCCTCGATGGTTAAATTGTGGTGTGCAAACCCACTTCCAGAGGACAGGTTTTCCTTAAGGGATTTTTTCAGGACTCCCTTAACTAACTGCTCAGGCCACCATGCTTTGCATGGATTTTTACAGGGAGCTTTCTCTCCACCTCAGGAGTCAGAACAAAAATCTCTTAAGACAAAAACACGAGGTGGTCCAGTGCAAGTGGCAAAGGCTTCACCATGGAAAGGATTTTTACACTTGGCAATAAAGGCAAAGTTCAGCACAAAGACCTCAGTGAGGAGCTTCATAAATCAGAAGTGGGATGCCTCTGGAAGCACGTGAAGCAGTGAACATAAACCCCAACTCAACACCAGCCACTGCAACACGAGTGCTGCTTGAACCCAAATTTTTTAAAATATAGCCTCCAGTGTGATACACTGCAGAACAACTAGACCACAGGCACAAGCCACGAGTTGGCCCTTTGAAGTTTAGATACACCAGAAAATTATTTCACCTGCCCAGACGCAGAGCCTTTGATGCCACGAGAAATTTTGGTCTTAAACTGCCCAAGGACTTTCAAATTACTTGTTGGGCTTGAGTGTGGCAACAGCCAAGCCTACACATACACACGAGCTTAATTATGCCTGGTCTAGACTTGGGGGAAGGGAAAAAAAGAAGAAGAAATATTTTCACTGATGTTAGCACGCAAAGAAAATAACAGCACATACAAAGAAATCTCCAGAGTGACTTATGAGGAAGATTTTATGCTTGGCTTTCTGCCAATTAGAGAGGAATTAAGAGTCTATAGCAATATAACTCTGCTCATCCCGAGGAAAAAGCAGCATTTTGAAGTGCTGCTGAAGAACAGAATGAGAGGGAGGAGGGACAAAGACTCGGGACTGAAACGGCACAGAGGAAGTTTCTGACGGTAGTGAGACAGAAAGTGGGCACAAATAGTTCAGATTTTAGAATTAATCCAGTCTACTGCATTCAAAAGAAAACCAGCGTGGAACAGCTGACTCCAAATAACAGCATTCCAATAAAGCAGATAGTATTTTTTACTATAAAATTACAACTGCTTCAATATTTCATAGATTACACTGACTGCCAACCAGCAAAATCAGTGAAAGGTGGAGGTCACAAAAACAAAAGCAAACCCAGTGGAAAAGGCATGACTAAACAACTTGGGAAGCTGAAAATGTGTCAAACCCCAGCCTTTCCCTAAGAAAGCACATTTAGCAGCTATCTCCAATGATGAATTTACACCCAAACTCTTTGGAGCTTAAAAATTCACATGATGAGACCAGCTTTGAGCAGAATTAGGACCAGACTTGACATGCCCCAGTTTCCCCAAGGTTACTTCTTGAAATGCACCTACAGTTCAAATATTTCCTGTGCTCTTCTCACGCTGCAGAAGAGCGAACAAAAACCTCCCTTCTAATTTTACTGGCTTAGGGGTTTTTTTTTTATAAGAATTTAACTTCAACAGATTTTATTGGAATGACAAAAGGAACTTTGCATTAGACTGCAGGTTGAAAGTTACTGGAAGTGTCAGTGAGTTGCTATTACTTATAAAAAGCCATTGCAAGCATAAAAATGAAGGTCCTGAAGCTGTCTAAACCAAACTTTGTGACAAAGGCCACAAACACAGAATGAACCAGGAGTTGCTAGGGATGTTTCAAGTTAATAAAATTCTAAACTAAATGGCTGCCACTTCGGTTTGCCAAAAAATTATGCAGATTTCCAAAGTTCATACATAGTAATTAGCACAGCAGAAAGCAGGTCCCAAATAAGTGACGGAGTTTGACTCACTCTTATTTTTCCAGCAGATGGAATTAGCAATGTGTGAAGCTATTTTTTTTTTTTTTTTGCAATTGGAGATGAAACATATTATCCTGAATATCAATTCTGCAAGTACAGAATGTTGGATACAGGCACTCAGGGAAGGAGGAATATGCCCAAGCCAGTCTGAATCCTTCTTTCCCATCATTCTAAAGAGGACACTGAAGAGGCTGGGGGAGGGGAGGGTTTACATATTTAAGACTTCATTTTTCAAATTGATTGCTGGCATTTTGGTCGAAACAAGTTCTCTCAAAGCACATTTAGAGTTAATAGTCCAAACAGGTTTTTCCAAAGAAAAATGTCTGCCTCGACTAAAAATACACCCTCTTGATGTGCTAATTGACAGATCACAAAAAGTCACCCAAAATGCAAGTCGAAACAACACTTGTAAACAGAAAGTCTCCTGCTCTTGCCCATTACTGCTCCAAAACCTGGTTCACAGGCACATCCATCATCCACTGCATACCAATATAATAGAAATTCACCTTTTCCATTCCTGTTACTGATCTGCCACTTCACACTTAAAAACCTTCTCCTCAGCCCTGCAGTTCTCCAGCGATGGGCTGAGCCTCCTGTGTGCCCTTGACCAAAACACTCCACCACCGCTCCACATGTTGAATTTAGTCTCCCTTAAGTGAAAACAAGCTGCAAGTCCTGCTACACGAATATTGCTTTCAGATAGCCCAGAAAAGACTTCTGGAATCTGTGCATGCTGCAAAAAGAATCCAAAAGTTATATAATTAAAGGAACACAGGGAAGGGAAAGCCAAGTTTAACTCTAATTTAAAAGTCAAGTAAGTGACACGCTGGATTGAAGGCTATTAACCCAAACTGTGCAAGTTAAAAGTGGCTGTCCTGAAAGCAGCAGAAACTCTGCCCGCGACAAAATGAGAATTCTCTTGCCAAAACACTTCGGTGGCCAAAGGAAACAGGGCGTTTAAGTAAGAAAGCAAGCACTTACACCTATCGGGCTCTCCCCCTCTTCCTACTCAACCAGGGAGTCTCATTTATCTCAAAGCAATCAAAAGAAAACACTTTGATTTGTAAAGTCAAAAAAGCTGCAGAAATGAAAGCCTTGTCTGGCACGAAGAAATGATATTTCTGAAATCAAAAGAAGACTTTTTTTTTTCCCCCAAGTTATGGGAAGGGCGAAAACAGTCCTGAATAACTTACTTTGCATAGCCCAGTTCCTGCCAAAACAGATCTGTAAATCCCATGGTGGTTCAGATAATTTCCATTCTTAGGACAAAACGGGAAAAAAAAAAGGCTAGATTGAACATTAGCAACATTAATTGTGTGATATGACCTGAATGATGCAAGAACAAGCAGTTAAGTGAACCACAGCATCTGCTGAATTTTTAATCACTAGTTGTTTTGCTGCAAGGCAGAAGAGCACTGTATATCAGCTTCCAAGCACTGCTCAGGATGGCACATTAGGACAGCAGGGTTTGAACTGGCAGGAGTTCTGCCTCCCTGCTACCTAAATGCCATCACTTCGCTGGGAACTGCAGACAGAGCAGCTTCTAAAGCAGGATCATTTTTTAATGATTTTTAATCACATGGAGGGGGGAAAACCCAAAAGCTCTGTTTTCTGTACCCTAAGACACCAGTCGGCCATTTCTGAATAATATATATTTTTTTAAAGCTGACATTTTCTTATCAGCCATTTCTGTGTCCCTCTGTAAAAATACACTTATTTTTACTTCCCAAACAGCTTTAAGGAGTCACATGGCTGCCCAGCAGCAACTTGCTACCAAAGAGGTAGTCAAACCTCGAGTGCGTAGGAAGGTGATCTGTGTAAACATTCCCATTAGCTCTGCACTGCAACAGGAGGAGCAACTGCAACATGTTTAGGCACACCTGAGCTATATTTAATCCATCTTTCCCTGACACCCATTGCAATGACTCTGCAGACACCCAAATTTGGGCAGCCAGGTCATGGCACTACTGATGGGAGTCAACAAGCCCATCCTTTACCCACACCAGGCCAGTCCTGCTGTGATGTCTGTGCCTGATCCCCAAAACAGCTGGATTAAACCAACCACCAAGCCTCCAGTGGTACATAGAGCTCCAGTTATGCTCTAGGCATAAAACTGCAACAGCAGGATTAGCAATGATACAGCAGATATTCCCCTTCCACAACACAGACCAAAAAAAAAAGAAGTTATTTAGGGGGATAAACACTAATTCCACAACTACAAAGCAAATTCCAAATACAAATCCCACTATTACAGCCAGAATCTGCACTAGGGGCAATGATCCTGATTTTTATTTTAGGGTTGTAAAAAGAGGACACTTTAAGAAAAGAACAACATTCATACATTAAAAAGTCTGTCATGCTGACTGTTATAGATTCTAAGGGTAATAAGTTAATAGAAGAAAAATACCTTAAGAAACAAACCCAGCAAAATATGGTACAAATAAAAACAGAGCAGCCACATACCAAGGCAGCATTCCTGTGCTCTCCTTCCTGCAGAGCTTACAGAGCTGGGAAGAGGATCTCTAACCAACAGCTTTCACTAAACCAAGGTCTCCTTCAAAAGCTTAAATGTGTAGGAACATCCAGAGGTACATCCGAAGCCCAAATAATCCACAACAGTCAAAAAATGCCAGCAGACAAGAGAGATGCTTCCCAAGCTACACGATCTTTAATGACAGGCTTAGGATCAGTCCTGCATTTTCCTTACAGGCTCAACCATCAGGTCCAAGAAAAGCTGCTCTCTTCTCTGAAACCAAACATGCAACAGGAATACTAAACCATGCCCTATCTGTTGGGAACACAGCAACCCGTGTGGGAAGGTTATCCCAAAATGCTTCTTTGCTCATGTGACAGGGCAGTGAGAAAACAACACATCACGCTGAAAGCATCAACACCTGGAACTCAGGGTCAGCTCCACACCACCAGAAACCTAACCGGGCACCTCCACACCCCAAAACCACAGTCCTTCCTGACACGGGGACTACAGACCAGTCCCTGTGAACACTGAGCAACATGCACAGCATGCCACAAAGCAAGCTTCCAAATTTAAGAGACACAGGAACATGTTTGACACCCTTCAAGACACTCAGCTGCAGCTCAGCACTTGACAAGCCATTCACAATTCTTCACGATCCTTCTCTAAAGGGAGATTTCAAAGAGCATTTAGTGCAAGTGAAACATCCCCAGCTTCCTCCTCAGCCTCTGCTCCTTCTCCAATCAACCACAAAAGAGACAACTTAGTCACACAGAGCGTGCAGGATCATTTCAAGACGGTGCTATTAAATCAAATCCCACACCTTTTCACACCTATTAAAATGTTACTTTGTCATTAGCAGGGGAGACTTTGATAAGCACGATGCAATTAACAGACACTGCCTTTGTTAGCAGCCTGCTGGTGATGAAGCCCAGGCTCCCTGACAGTCCAATTCTTCCCCTCAAAAGCCCCGTGCTACGGCAAATTTATGGGGTTTAGTGTGTGTGGAGGAGAAATGGTCACGTTACCTCCAAAATCACTCAATAAGGCTCTTTCAGCCGGGCCCGGGTGGCTGCTGGAAAGCAGGACAGGCGTCTCCCTTCCCCCTCCCCTCAGGACCCAAAAAACGCTGCGCTCAGAACACTCCCATCCCCTGCAGCAAGGGATTAGCCCTTTATTAAAAACGAATCAAAACACAGTAAAAGGCTTCCAGTAAAGATTTCAAGGGCAAAAAAAGAACCCCATAAAACCTCCACGCGACACCCGTGGAACCAGAGTCACATCAGGAATTCCTCTGGACCCTGAGGAATAAGCAGCTCAAACAAACCTAAGGAGAATGTCATTTGTCCCGACAATGCCAATCAAATGGTGCAAAAGGAGGGCAGAACTAGATTAATTTTTTTCATATTTTTTTCCAGTCAGTCATTTTGCTGCCTCCATGTCGAGCAACAACAACATTCACAACCCACAGGCACTTACTGCTTTAGACTTTGGACTTTCAAAACCACCTCCACGCTTCGTTTTTAGGGGTGGTTTGGTGTTTTTTTGGCTCTTCGCTAGGGGTGACAGACAATTATAATGGCCAATTATGTAAAACCTTCCATCCGAGGAAACACGGAGCTCTACGCAAACACTCATTAGGACTCTGGAGTCGAGTCTGCGCCGCACATCCCCCACTTTCACCGCTGCCCCGGGTATCTCCAAGACTGGATTTCCAGCGCTGTGGCACGGCAGGGTCAACCCCTGGAGTACTTACACAGCCTCGCAGGCGGGTTTTGCAGCCCAGGCTGCCGGGGCTGAGCTTCACAGCCCTATCCGAGCCGGTTATTCAAAAGCAGAGCAGAGACACCCGCGGCTTGATGGGCGTAGCACGAAGAACCTCGCAGGACAAGCCTCACGTCCACCTCTCCGGCTGATACCAGGGAGATTTTTCCCCACTGGGAGCGGCGACTGCTCCAGTCAATAACCTCGGTTTACTGAAGAAATTAAAAGCTGCACTTATTGTTTCGAGTAAGGCCTCGGAGGAAGTAATTCCGAGAAGAAATCACTTCCACTGTAATTGTACTTTTAACCTTTCCCTGGGTTCTTACGCCACCCCCCACGTGAGCGCATTATTCAAGTGTTATCACAACATCTAATAAGGACTAAAGCTGTCCTTTTGGACTGCGGTCGATGTTTACCGAGCTCACAACCCCTCCCTGCGAGAAGGGCTAATCGATGCGTGAGCACGGAGATGGGGGGGGAAGCCACGCAGGGCCGGCGGGGAAACACGAGCGCGAAGTGACCGTAACTCAGAGCAAAATTTGGGGAAGGGGGGGGAAAAAAAGCACGAGCGCGAAGGGACTGCAACTCAGAGCAAAATTTGGGGAGAGGGGGAAGAAGGAAAAGGAGGTGTTTTGAAAAGAAGAACAGCGACAGGGTTGCGGGGGGCTCTGCCCCCACGGCCACGCATGGGACGGGCGCGTTACGCAACCGCGGGGGGCTGGCGATGCTCCGAGCCCCGCAGGGGGACCCGACGGAGCGGGGGGCGATGGAGAGGAGGACACGGGCGCCGGTCCCGAGCGGGACCCCACGAGCGCGGCCGGGCCGGCGGAGCGCCGTGCGGGGCGCTCGGGGGCCAGGCGTTAGAACAGCGGAAGAGGGGGAAATAACG
>VXAU01003012.1:1786-78935 GCA_013399695.1 Formicarius rufipectus | reverse complement strand
GGGGTCTGGGAGGGTGTTTGGGATTTCCCGGCCGAATTTGGGGGTGTCCCGGTCGGGGGTTTGGGGGGCAGGTCCCAAAGGAATTTGGGGGTGTCCCGGCGGGGATTTGGGTGGTTCTAGAGGAATTTGGGGGTCCCGGCCGGGGTTGGGGGGGTCCCGAAGGAATTTGGAGGGTCCCAGCTGAATTTGGGGGCCCCAGTCGGGAGGTTTGGGGTGTCCAGACCTTAACCCAGGGTTAAACTCGCTGCGTTTAATAGCGCTGTGGGCTCTGCCTGCTGTGTTTTCTCTCTCCTGCCGACCGAGCACCTGAATGTCTTTCTATCCCTGTTGCCCTTTGGTTCTTGTGCCACTGCTGGTCAAACCCAGCTTTTTTCCCTCTCTGTTATTTGTATAAACTAATTTTTCAGTCGTATGTGTTAGCCACTCACAAATCTCGTGCCTGAGCCTTCTGTCCCTTTCTTGCTGGTGGTCTTTATTTGAATTAATCCCATTTAAATCCCAATTAACCTTCCAGGCTCCTGTTTGGGCAAGACACAGCACGGGAACAGTAACCTGGGGAGAAGAGGAGACAGGTGAGTTTGTTTTAAATACAACTTTAAGGTATTTAGCATGTCCTATGTTTTTAATGAGCCTGAAGAGATCACTGGTAACTCCTGCACTGCTTTAATTGAACTGGGAAGTGAGTTGGGAATACCTTTGTGGGAAACTCTCTCTGTATCTCTGCTTATATTTGCCCTCTTCAAGTTTCAGCTTAATTTTTCTGCAGGGTTTCTTACTGAGATATGGATCAGTTGTTCAGGAAACTTTTTCATGGGAGAGGATCCTTCCTAAGAGGACTTACACTGCAATAACTAGGAAAGTATTAGAAGGGTAGAACATAAAAACCCTCTGAATGAGTTAAATATTTATCAGTGTTTAAAGCAAATGCAGCTTTCTGAAAGCTTGCCTGAGAGATAACAACATATATATGGATATAGGTCATTTTACCATCAAAGCACTGAGTTAAAAGTTGAGCATGCACTCTGAAAGGATTGGTTTTGTTCTTGGAGAACATACTTTAAGGGTAAATTTGGGGAATTTGTCCTGAAAGTCCACAAAGGGCAGAGGGAGAGGTTTGGTACCAACTGCTGCTTTGAGGAATGTTTTTCATCCAGTGGGCTGAACAGCCTTCTACTTCTAGGAGGCAGATATAGGAATGTATTCCCACTGCCTTCCTCATGGCTTTCTGTAATACCATGTAATGAATAACAAGATCTGTAATTGCTAATTCTGTAGTTACTAACAAGATCAGTTAAAATATGATTATTGGATTTATATATGAATTAACTCTTGTTAATTCTCATGAATTAACCTCAATCCACTAGATGTAAAGCAGGGCAAATATGACCTATGAGCTACAGTAGAGTTAGCCTGATGATGTACAATTATTAATTAACTAGTATCTTTAATCACTTTCTGAAAGCTGTAGTGCAAGGTGAAGGATGAAACCCAAGATATTTACAAATCAGGTGGTGCTGACAAGGACCAGCTCTTCCAGGACTGTGTGGAATTGGACTGGAAGTGATCTAATCTCTGACTTGAGTTTTGATTTTTACTCCCCTATAGTCTTTTAACTTCCATTAAGCATTGTGCTCTCCTGGAACACATTGGGGGAAAAAGAAGCAACAAAACAGACCCATTTAGATTTCTGACTCCTGATTTTCTCCAGTCTCTATTCTAAGAGCTTCCAGGTGGTTGTGCAGGTGCTAAAACACTTTCATGGACTTAGGAATAAGGAGGTGCCACTGCCAGCACTGATGGTCTCTGAACAGTCTTGGTCTGTTTTCCTTCTTCCAACAGCTCAGGTTCTCTCCTTGCCTTCTCTTTCCATAAGTATATGCAGCTTATTTCTCTACTCTTTTTTTTCCCCTGACATTTGGGTTTTCCATTTAGGCAGTTGATTGTGTGTTTGGCTTCTGGGGGGAGGAATGAACTTTAAGAAATCCTTTATACTCGTTGTTAAGGCTGATCTTTTCAGTCAGTTCACTGGTGATTCCTTTAGTTTGATCAGAGCTTGCTGTCTTGAAATGAAGAACCTTAGTAAATGACCAGCTTACCAATAAATTAATAGATTAATAACAGTTGGGTATTTAGTTTAGCTCCATTACCCTGCTTACTGTACAGCTGTTTTCTGGAAGTGGTAGAAGATGAGATGTCTGAAAGACCCTGGTTGAGGTGGACAACCCTTGACAAGACAGGTTGGGTGGAATGCAGGGAATAATAGAATCCCAGAATGGTTTGGGCTGGAAGAGACCATAAAGATCATCCAGTTCCACCCCCTACCATGGGCAAGGACATCTTTCACTATTCCAAGTTGCTCCAATTCCCATCCAAACTGGCCTTGGACACTTCCAGGGATCCAGGGGCAGCCACAGCTTCTCTGGGCAACCTGTGCCAGGGCCTGCCCACCCTCCCAGCCAAGAATTCCTTCCCAATATCCCATCTAACTCTGTCCTCTGACATTGGGAAGCCTTTCCCTCTTGTCCCATCTCCATGCCCTCCTTCATCCCTCTTCAGCTTTCCTGTAGCCCCTTTAGGCACCATTAGCACAGCATGTACAAACCAACTGACATCTGCCTTATGTCTCCCTCAGGTTAAAAAAGTAGGGAGAAATCCTGCTTGAAACAACTGCTATTGCAGTTGCATCCTGGAAAGTCAGTTGGGGAATGGTGCCAAGGACTCTGATGCAGGACAAAAATTCCTTGCCATCAGATAGGGAGTAATCTAAATTCTCAGTGGCCATGTTGCTTCCAAGTATTGTCCTACAGCCTTGTCATCTACTTGCTCCTCTCCTTAACGTGGAAAACAGCTGTGGCGAAAGCAAACCTGCCAGCCAACCCCAGGCAGGGGTGCAGTGTCCCTTCTAATTCTGTGTCAGACTCGTTAACCTCTCAACAACCAAAGCAGCCCCTGGAATTAATAAAATCATGAGAAGTTACTGAATCATTGCTGCAATTATGACCTGTTTTCTCTTGTACACAAACAAAACTCGGGGCTTTGCTTGTCACATACAAATGTTAATGAAAAGGCAAAACAAAACCCGAATTTTCTTCCCCCTAATGACTCTGATTTTTGGCTGTGGCCCTCAGGATGGCTGCTACCTCCCAGTTTGCCAGCAGATACAAGAAGAACTTGAGCGTGGAAGCCGTGAGAGTGAAGGCTGCCCGCAGGAGGTCGACGCTGCAGAAAGAGAACAGGCACAAGCTGTTCGAGAAGGGCCGCCAGGTGGGGCTGGCCGATGTCAACGTTCAGCTCTCCAGAGAGAGGGAAATGTGCTCGCAGGAGAACAGCGGTGGGAAACAAAGTAAGGACTGTTAAAGACCTTCTTTTGAATGTTAAAAGTGGCTTGAAGTCGGTTGAGTAGCGTTATCAATGACTAATTAACATGTTAATCGGGAGAAAAGGTTTAAGATTTAAACCCCAATGACTACCAGTCCTAATAACTGTTAAAATCAAGAAAGCAAAATCTTCTTACAGGTGTATCCTCCTCGCTGCTCTGGTGCTGTGAGGGGGGTTTTGTTCTGATTTGGCTGCAGCAGTTTGCTATTAATACTCAATGGGAACTTTCCTAATGATTGCTTTGTCCTTCAAGACATGAAGAACTCCAAACTAAATTCTCATCCAACATGCAGCTGGTGTTTGCCATGTGTTTAAAGAAATAGGCAATTGTATATTATAATATATAGTTATTAATGGGCAAATGCATGGCATAATTTTATTTTTAAAAATTTCTTTTTATTTTTAAAATTGCTGGTTTTCCACAGCTCGTCTTTCCTTTCAGAAAATGCATAGTGCATATATACTGAATTCTGTTTCCTGGCTCTCCTGCATGCTTGTGGCCTAAGAAATTAAGCTAATCTTTAAAAATGATAACAGATTCCTTTAGAAATATTTTCACCTTCAGGATTTTGATAGCAGGTTATTGGAGGATAGTCTCTTATTGGGAAATTCTTGGAGTGCAGTCTGTATGTAATCAAATCAAGTATGAAATTTAATACATTTGTGTCTTTAATAACTTTCAACTTTAAGTAGATCTTAATTTTTCAGATACACACGTAATTCAGGTTCAGCATCATCTTAAGGTTTTATTCTTTCATATAATTTCTGCCTCATTTATTCGCAGCCAGAGGCAAATTTTGGTATCTAAAGCTGATCTGAAGTTCAGCTTTCAGTGACATTACAAGTGTTTGAATAGAGAGACTGGTGCAAATAAACCGAATAAGTAGTTCAAGTGCTGGTTTTCATACTACTAACCTTGCAGGAACAGCCTGTCCCCTGTAAAAGGGGAATGAATTTACAGTAATCCTCAGATGAGCACTGGGGGAGGTGTAATTGTAAGTTGAAGTTCACCGTTAAATTCTCTTCTAGTGGGAAGGTGTCCACCCAAACCTCTGTCCCCTCCTTTGAGTCTTTATTTTGTCTCAACAAACAATTTTGTCTCTTAAAACAATTCAGAGATTCCAGACAGTCTCCTGCTCTTTAACTTAGTATGTCCCTCTTCTAGCTTGGCAAAACTCACTGAAAGCTTCTGTCTGTCTTATTTTTTGCCTCAGTAACACCTTCATGATTTAAAACCCCATGTGTCTTCCCTCCCTGGTCCAGAACAGGCTGTCAGTGCAGCCACCAGGAGGCTGAACGAGCGCCGGGAGATGCTGCAGCGCTTCAAGGAGGAGAAGGAGCAGCGGAAACTGGTGGAGCAGAGGGAGAAAGCCAAGAAGGGCGTCTTCAAAGTTGGGCTCTACAGGCCAGCTGCACCTGGGTTCCTGGCACCTGGTGATCCAGTGGGAATAAAGCCAAAAGAGAAGGTGATAGGAGTCATTTTTAATCCCTAAGTTAGTTATAGCTGTAAAATTTACTAAAATTTCATAGAATCGATTGGGTTGGAAAAGACCTCAGAGATCATTGAGTCCAACCCTTGGTCTGACTCCAGTCCCTTTCCCAGATCATGGCACTCAGTGCCATGTCCAAGCTCAGTTTAAAAACCTCCAGGGGTGGTGAATCCACCACCTCTCTGGACAGGCCATTCCAATGCCTGGTTAGTCTCTCTGGAAAGAATTTCTTTCCAATATCCAACCTAAATTTCCCCTGGTAGAGCTCCAGCCCTGCCCCCTCGTCCTATTGCTGCTGCCTGGGAGAAGAGACCAACCCCACCTGGCTATAACCTCCCTTCAGGGAGTTAAAGAGAGTGATGAGGTCACCTCTGAGCCTCCTCTTCTCCAGACTAAACAACCCCAGCTCCCTCAGCCTCTCCCCACAGGACTTGTGCTCTAAATTTCTAATTGTGTACAAAATATGTTATTGGAAATAGCTTATTTTGAAAATGCTTTATTAATATAGGTATTATAAGGAACAATAAGGGAGTAATTTGGCTATTTTTTTAATACAAAGCTGGAAATATTACTAGTGATACGTGGCTTTTTGTATTTATGACTGTTCAGTTTAAAATCTGGAATGATTCATTCACTGATGAAACAGCTAAATTGTCTCAGAAGTGGTGACTTGTTCATCTCTGGTCCTCTTGACTTGGAAGATTTTCCAGGTCACTTGAGCCATTTTGCACAGACATGTTGTTTTTCCACATTTGTGCCTCTTGCTCATTCTCAGAGTGAGGAGAGGGAACAGGAGTGTCTTAACCCTTGTTTCCTTGGGGATGTTTCCAGACAGCTCCTGCTTTCTCTGGAAGGATCACTCGATCAAAGGCCAAGATCCAAGAAGGAAAAAGTCTGATACCAACTCTGATGCCCACAGCATCTAAGTCCTCTATGGTTTGCTTTTTGTATATTATATATAAATTTCAGTGAATAAATGTAGAGAAAAGGATGCCAGTTCAGACCATAACTCAGGGTTGTATCTTGGGAAGTTTGATTAGTACAAAAGGAGAAGAGAGCACAGATCTGGATCAGTGTTTCAGTTGAATTTTTCAAGATATTATAACCAGCAAGGACTTCACATGAGCCAAGGTCGTGGTGAGACTGAAGTTCTGTACTTTGGTTTTGGCTTGGGGCACCCAGTGCATCTCCCATGAATGCAGATTATAAGATCAGTTGATTCTTCACTCATGCCAGCACTAAAGTAATTTTTCTTTTTACTGTGAAGCTTGGCAGTCCCTTGTGCTATGAATTTTCTAAAAAAAGCAGGTTCCGTTGAGGAATTTTACCTGCAGGAGTCTGTAAAAGAAGCTACATTTTTAGTGTATTTCAATGCATTTGAAGGAATTCCAGTCATAACTTAACAAAGGGACAACTGGGTTAATATTGATTTATTTCTTTAAACTGATTTTTGAAACAATATGTACTAAGATGTGGCAATAATTGGCACCAGATTATTTCATAGCAATCTTAAACTGCTTCTTAAACATTATTATTCTTTTTCTGACAATTTCTTAACCAGTAACATAATGCATGTATATAATAGCACAACAATTACACCTCTAAACTGACCTATTGTAGTTATCCTTAATATCTCATTTTAAAGCTCTCTGTGACAAATTATTTCACTTTGATTTTCTATAATCCAGGATAGAGAGAGATGAGGGAGGAAATTGGGCCGCTGAATTTCTGGAAATCTGGTATTTCACAAAGAAATGTTTTGGTTTTTTTTTTCTTGCAGAGCATGTGCCCTACACAAGCAGGACGTAAACAGATGGGTACAGTCAAAGTGGCTGAGAAAGAGAAAGGTATGGGTTCAGCTGGCTGTATGGGCTGAAAATTATTTTCAGTAAGATCACATTGCTGTGTGTGGGCTCTGAATGAAATTTCTGTAATTCAACATTGGAAAAGGAGAGCCTGCTGGTAAAGCACATCAGCATATGTTGGAGCCAGGGGCCCAAACTTCTGGTTCACACTGGTGCAACTGAGTGGATGTGTGATGGTCTTCTTCAAAAAATGACAAGTACAATCTTATATCCTCCTATTTTAAAACAGTCTTTTCTGTATCTGTCAATCTCTATGTGACAATTACATGTATTTATTAAGAAAAGAGCAATTAGAAAACCAACCCATGCCATCTTTAAGGGAGCAGAATAGTTTTGATTAGAAATTCCTCCTCATAGCACAGTGATGTCCATGCCTTAAGTAGGGACAGCCAGGCCATATGGAATATTGAAGTCAATGAAAGATATTCAGTAATTCAGAGTGAAATGACTTTCACAACATTAATCTAAATAAATCAGCAAGCAGCAGACCTTTATTCAAATAAATTTCAGTAGTGCCTTCAGTTGATACTGAAAAGATCTATTATCAGTGTTTGATATAACAATTAAAATATTTAAATTTTGAAAAAATTGTTGTCCACTAGACTGGATTATTCCTTTTGTGCTAAGTCAAGGATATGCATTTTATGTTCCTAAATTTCCCTGCCCATTGCAGGGGGATTGGAATGAGATGATCTTTTAGGTCCCTTCCAACGCAGACCATTCTGTGATTCCCTGAAACACCAGTATAAAAATGTTTGTGAAGTGAATGTTTGATACATAAAATGTTATATCTCTAGTAAATTTGGCCCAAGTTGTCATCCTGGCTTCTGCAGAATGGCAGCTTGACATGAAAGACATGAACAGCATTACCAGGCACCAAGTGGGGCTACTGGATTTCAGGCAGAGTATGGACTAAAGAGCTCCCATGAAATTTTTCTGTACAGGAAAATGCTGTCGTTTTTAAAGACTATTTGAAACAGTACTTAAATACAAAGATGAAAATTATTGAGATGGGTAATGTGGTGCATGAACTTGTCATATTTTATAAAGTATTTCTGAGGCAATTAGTCTTAAGAATACTTTGTTGGATTTGATTAAATTCAGACCTTGGCAATCTTTCATATAATGGTCAGGGCATCACTTTGTTACACTGATGGTTTGCTTAAGCTTCCAGCATGGCAAAGTTATTACTCCAGAAAGCTAAACCCTTGTTGGCATGGACTCTGATTGCAGGGAAACATGGAGAAGGGATCCTTGAGCTCTGTGCATGGCATCCAGCACACTGTGCAATAAAACACCTTCAGTGAGGATCCTCAGAGCCCTGCCTGGATGCCAAGGCTGAGCTGAACTGATCAAAACAAGCAACCTTGTTCTTTCTGGCCAACTCCCTGATAATTGCTCATGCACTTCTCTGATTTCTGCAACATTTAATCTTGCAGTTCTGACTCAAGGGCAGCTTCCTGAGATCTCTGGAATTTACTGTCTCTTACAGTGTTGCAGACTGCAGCCCAGCCAGCCTCAAACATCAGGATCACCAGAGCAGCTACTTCTGCAGCCAGGCAGGTGCTGAAGCCAACAGCTGCTGCTGGTAAGTGAGGCACAGAGTTGTGGAGCTCACCTGTGGCTTAGACTGTGTCTAAATCATGCCAAATTATGGTGCAAGAAAAGGAGGAAATAGTGGATCACTTGGACTCTTGTCTGGAGTTCTATTGCAATATTTGGATTAAGATGTTGAAAACAACATTGGGCAGTTTCCCATTAAATCCATCACTGTGGAGCATCAGTGTCCATGTGGTGATTACAAACTCAAAGAACAAAGGCAGAACTGGTCAAGATTTGCCACTTTGGTGTATTGCTGTTTATGGACATATGATTATTAAAAGTGTGAACAAATACCTCTGGAAGAGATGAGAGCCTTTGTTCTTCCACTCAGGAATTTTGCTTTTCCCTGTTTACTAGAATTTAATTCACCAACAGAAATCCACATAGAGATTAAAAACCTGAATTCAAATTGGCCTGACACTGTCTCTTCAACCTTTAAGGAAATAAGGTGACTTTTATTTTTAGTATATGACAACATTTAAAGACTAATGACTTAATGAATCTGTCTGCCTTTCTGGATGATGCATCTCTCACTAGGCTGTTCCATCCCAGACCAGCTTTCCTTTTGAATGCACTTTGGCAACATTATGCCTTCCTTCTCCACACCTCCCACTCAAGGAGCAAAGCAGTGTCTCCCTGTCCTTAGGAACTGGATTTTGATGGCAGTCTCTTGGTGAAAGATGAACTTAAGTCAAGTGCCTTTTTGACCTCTGGAGTTTTTTCTTGTTCTAGGCAACCTGTCTCAGAGAAAGACAACAAATGTAGGAAAGCAGAAGCAAGCTGCCAAACCTGACACCACAAAGGTAGGTCATTTAATATCTGAAATGCAGAAGCAGTAAAACTGATTTAAGAGCCAATAACAGTGTCATTGTGGGTGAAATAAGCACAGAAGTAATAAGTTCACTAATAAGCTGGATTTTGGGAAGAAACTGCATGTATTCATTCTGCCATATATTGAAAATTAAGCTCAAATTTAGTGCTTACATAGAATTGTAGAATACCATGAGCTGGAAGGGACCCACAGGGATCATCCAAGTCCAGCTCTTGGCCCTGGACATGAATATGATTGATGGATGACTTGATTACTAATCAAGATCTGGACAATGATTTAAAATAGACAAGAAGGTCTTGCATGACATATATCAGATCTGGTGTTTTAACTAGCGAAAAGATTTTGCTGGTTTAATCCAGCAGTTGTGAATTTTGTGCAGATCATTCCTTTTTGAAACATGCTTTGAGGGTATCCTTTTCCTGCTTGGGTATCAATATGAAACTCTAGAAACTAAGAAATAAACACCTCTTTAGGTTTTGAACCACCAAAAAATAAAGTTGAAAATGCTATTCTCTGCAAGGCAGGCATGATTTATAACCGAAAACAGTCATTGTAGTTCTTGGTGTCATCACTGTAACAAAGCATTTCTGCCTCTATCAGTGATTTTTTCCTGCTCCTTTGCACTCCACTGTTCCCTCTCACACATCCCATCTCTGTTCCTGTTTCCATAACTGCAGCTCTGGTTTAATGTTGTCTTGAAATGGTGCAATCACACACAACGAGGAGGTATGAGCACTTGTATCTTCCTTAGGCAAATACCTCTTGCCAGGCAGGGGTTCCTGCCAGTTGGTAAACTCTTGCTGTGACCACAAAGTCATCTCATTTGAAAAAGTGTATTAAAAGCAGAATTGGAGGTTTACATTCCTAGCAGGGGTGACTGAATTATAACAAGACTTTCAGTGGATTGAAAATGCATATTTTCTTGAAAAGCAGTCCAGGTTCTTTTGGTTGGTTAGAACTAACAGTTCCCTCAGAAATGTGTTCTGTGTGCCTATCTAGCCACACATCTCCTGAGAATGTGGATTCAACTTATTGTTTCATTTTTTTCTCCTCTAATGACGTTCTGTGATCCCAACTGCACTTGTCTTGGGTTGCATTCCTCACCTATCAGCCTATCTCAGCTTGTTTTTCAGCCTTTGGATTGCAGTATGTGTATGAACTGTGGTTCTTCAACAGCCTAGTTGGATTTGGAGCCTCTCATTCTGCTCTTGAAGAGCATTTTTTCCTGGCAGTGGGAGCCAGCATTTGCTAATTGTAATTCTAGTTTTGGTAGGGGAGGAGTTCTGCCTTAGTTCCTTGAGTGGATTGTTGCATTCCTTGGAGGGAAGTGCTACTCCTGTCTCCAGAATGGTTTACAGGTGACAAAAATGGTTTGGCTTGGTAAACCATCATTTTTGTACAGGTGTGCTCTTGTGGAGAGTGACTTACCTGAAACTTCCCTTCCTGATGGCTTTCAGACAGTCAGGTTCTAATTCAGCCCTACAGCAAAACAATTCATTTGGTAATTTGGTTTTATTTATGCTGTTATAGGTAATTCCTTCTAAACATGAAGTGAAGAAAAACGCTCGAATGGACCCAGCAGTGAAAGGTCCTGCAGCTGATTCCAAACCTTCAGTGGCAGTGGAACTTGAGCAGGAGCAAACCTTGGTGGAAAACAACCCTTCTGCTCCAGGGAGGCCTCGAACCCGCTCTTTTGCACCTCAGAACTTTGTGTTTCAGCCACCAAGTGGATTACTGACCTACACAGCTACCCCCATGTCTCCTTCAAGGGCCAGTGCTTTTTTGACACCCACAGCCTTCTGGGATTTTTCCAAATCTCCAGTGTAAGGTTCTTTCTTCTAAAGGGGCCTGAAATGCCAAGGGAAACCTCTCTGTGATGGTACAGAAAACATTTGTCTGTGTGGGAAACTTGTGGTAACAGCTGTTCATCATTTTTGCTGTCATTGCTTAAATGTGGGTTCAGTACAACAGCAGATGTGGAATGAATCCTTAATGCTGTCCCTGCTTTAGAGGCAGCTGTCAGGGCCTCTGCCCTACATCCCTCTGCACAGATTTATTAATTTTAATAAGATGAGTTCTCTCGTGTTGTGTGGAGGATTGCCTTCTAAGGTCTGCATCTCTACGTCTTTGGTCATATTTAATATCAGTATCTCAGTGTGTCCACTCTAAAATGTACTTCTGTTTCTCTGCAGCAAAAAAAATGACAAATTCAGTGAAATTCAAGTGCAAAAGCCTAATTTAAGAAGTCGAGTTACACCTCCTGTTAAAGGCATTCAAGAAGAGCAAATGGCCACAAGTTTCAAAGCAGAAGGTAGGAGGTTCACATTTGGTTTATTGTTCCAATGTTTTTAATTAGCACAGGATTCTGAACAAATTCCTTCTGTACTTTTCAACAGGTGAATCAGATGAGAAAACTTCCTCTCAGAGATCAACTGAAACAACTCCTGTCTCAACAGCACTTGAAGGGAACTCAGATGACACAGGAGAGCAAGAGCATGATGTGCCCTATTTCAGGTTTGGGTTCACTTGTTTCACTTTCCTCATGCCCATTTGAAGGTCCTTAACATGAGTAATGGGACAGCTTGGAAAGATCAGCTTAATTTAATGGTGATTGGTGTCTGTCAGCAGTGACCTGAGCAGGCACACATTCCTGTCTGCCCTGTTGTATTTTTAGTGCAAGGAAAGAATATACAATTTTGGAGACTAACACCTTGTCCTAAGGAACATGAGCTTGAAAGCAGTAATAAAGAAATTGCACCTCAGCCAGTCAGCAAAATAAAACAGTCTAATGACTTCTGCTCAAAGCTTGTGGCTTATTTGAAAGCAGAAGGGGTAGTAACTGTTGACAGCCACAAGTCAGGAAACTCTCCAAAATGTTCCGTTTTTCTCTATCCCTTTATTTTCAGAAACATTCTTCGTTCTGAGACAGAGAGGCTGCTCTCTCAGTGCCTCCAGTGGGATGGAAACCTGGAGCTGGACATTCCAGAGGATGGTAAGAGTAAACTGCAACAGGCTCTGGAGGGGACAGAGGGGAGTACATGTGTCTGCTGTTGATAAACAGCACTGTCTGCAGCACTTAATAAAGGCTGGATTAAATAAAGTCATGGCCTGCCACTAAAACTCGTGTGGCACTTGACGTGATGGTGATGGATGAAGTGAACAAAGTCCACATCACAACAGTTGTTCTGTTGTCAGTTTGAAGTGTATTTAAATGCATGAACTTTAACCAAGCTGATTTTTTAGAATAAGATTAGTTTGTAATGTAGAATGAGTACCCTTATCTGGGCAAATGAAGGTGACTTGGAGATAGTAATTTTTTGGAAAGAAGCAAGTTTTGAGTAGATCAGTGGGTAGGGATGCTCCATCTGAATTATATGGCAGGTTTGCAATAGGTGAGCATAGTTCAAGCAATAAACAAGTTCCAGATTCTTCAAATACTTGAGGTAAATCATTTGTGAAATGAGGATTATTTCAGGATATACTCTATTTTTTCCCTGTTGCTGCAGCCAAAGATCTGATTCGCACCACAGTTGGTCAGACCAGACTGCTCATAGGAGAGAGGTTCAAACAGTTTGAGGGGCTGGTTGATAACTGTGAATTTAAACAAGGTGAAAAAGAAACAACATGTACAGACCTGGATGGATTTTGGGATATGGTTAATTTTCAGGTATGTACTTGCAGGTTGACTTACTAAAATAAAACTGATGGACTTATTTCAATCCATGGTTCATAAATAATGTTTTTTATATTCAGGTTGCTTTTTTTTAAATGTGAAAAATGCAGGTGCTGGTTTAACATTTTCTAACAGTGAATAATAGCAGTTGGTCTACTCTGACTTATAATTCATGGGCCAGTTCTTTTCTTGTGTCTTCCTGTGGCCTGTGTATCATGTCTGTCTCTGGAATGAAGGTGTGTGGCCAGATTTTATTCTGGTTTGAAGTGAGGATACAGTCACAGTGCCTGTCTGGAGCAAAAGCTGGGAGTGTCTGGAAAATTCCTGGAGCTCACCTGATAAGGTGGGGTTCCATGCCTCAGTCTGAGAATAATGCAGAAAATAAACCTTTTTAGGGGTGAGTTTGCATGGTAGAAAACCTTCATCCATCTCTTGATGATTTAATTGATTTCAGAATGAAATATAATGTTCTAAATTATCAAAAGAACTCTCAAGAGTGTTTGTGAGTCAGCATTCGGCAAAGGAATGTTTAAGTAGTTAAATGCAAAGATGGATTTATGGTCCCAGTCATAGGTTTTGAATGCCCTGCAAAAAGTGTAAGGATTTGACCTGCTCTTCAGAGATATTTGAGATATTGTTTCCTACAGAATGGAAGACACTGTGCTAGTTGGGATGAGGATTGTTGTGCAGTGGGTTCTTTTGCTTTCCTTAAATGTGGCCATTGTCAAAGGGCTTGAAGTCAGGATGAGCACAGAGTATAAACCAGAACCAGCTCCTTCATTTTAGATCTCACTAAACAGTTGTAGACTTCCCCTATGAACCTTCAAGCTGCAGAAATGAGACCAGGCTTGTCATCTAAACTGAGGGCTGTGCATGTTGTGTGACCTTCGTGTCAACTGTAGGAGAACATTTAATACAGTTGGTGGTTTAATCCCCTTCTGTATTTAAAATACCTAAATGGATGAACTATGCTTGAAGCTCTTATCTGATTTTATGAAACACTCTTCTATTAGAAATCTGGTAAGTCTTGAAAATGAAACCTGGACTTTTTCTGGGCTTCCCAATAGATCGAAGATGTGGATAAAAAATTCAGTAATCTGAAGAAGCTTCAAGACAATGAGTGGCAGCCACTTGATGTCCCAAGCAAAGCAGTTGTCAAGGTATGAATAGCCTCTAAAGCACATCTTGTCTGGCTTCTTTAGATGTTAAAGTTTAAATATTTGGCAAAATTGCTCTCAGGATGCATCTTTCTTCCTTGCATCTCCCATGTGCCTTTGTATCAGTTGGTGTTGGTCATGCTGGTTGCCTCTTTTGGCTGGGAAGATTGGAGCTAAGAGTTAACAATGACTTTTTTTGAGTCATTAGATTCTATGCTACTAATATAAATCTATCAAATTTGGCATATAAACCTGCCCTTACACTTTACCTGGGCCACTGGCCTTGACACTGATTTAACTGAAAAGGAAAGCACTCAGAAATTTGGGAGTGACTGCCAAACGTTTTGAGCATTGGTGCTAAACAGTAATGGTGTTCCATTGAGCCAACACCATGGGTGGGTTTAAACTGCTACTTCTCTAAGCACAAATGGATCTGGCACCATCCAAATAAGTTACTTATTACACCATGCAATAAGTTACTGCTTATTGCAAAATGACTTGCTATCTACATTTTGGTTTGGAATATATAATTGCTTCTGACTATCAAGTCATGTTTGCATTGTCTAATCTCTGTCCAGTTCCTTGAGACTGCTTAAATAATCATAAAAAAGATATGAAGGTCGATAAGAGAGTCCAGGGAAAACTGGAGGGAATGTGCTCTGTGGGAGCTGCCCATAAATGCCAGAATCCTGCAGTAGGTGCAATATAAATCTTACCTTGAAAAACTGAATGCCAGGAGAGACTTCACTGCCTGCCTGGAGTCTGTCCCGTGGTCACATTATGTCCCTGCCACTAGGAGTCCCTGCATCCCAATATTTCCCAAATCTTACTGGGTTTGTTAGGAACAAAAGTTGTCTTGAGTATTTCTGAACTGCAGACTGAATTTGAAAAAAATCCTCCACCTTGTCCTCACAGACCAACCTTGAGAGCTGGTTGGCACTCCCAGAGAGTCTGGAGATGAGCACAGAATTGTTGAGGTTGGAAAAACCCTCCAAGACCATCGAGTCCAACCACTCCCCCAGCACTGCCAAGGCCACCACTGCCCCGTGTCCCCAAGGGCCACATCCACGTGGCTTTTAAATCCCTTCAGGGATGGGGGGACTCCACCACTGCCCTGGGCAGCTCTGCCAGGCTTGACACTCCCTTCAGTGAAGCAATTTTTCCAAATATCCTATCTAAACCTCCCCCGGTGCAAATTAAATCGAGTTCCTCTCATCCTGTCACTTCTCTGGGAGAAGAAACCGCCTCCCACCTGGCTCCATCCCCATGTTAGGGAGCTGTAGAGAGCACTAAGGCCCCCTGAGCCTCCTTTTCCCTGCTGCTCTCTGTGGGACCAGCAGCTGTGTAGATGTTCCTGTGTAACTGCTCCTCTCCAAAGCTTCCAGGTGTGAGTGACCTGGCCTTTCTTCCCATTCCAGAAGAAGGCTGTTCCAGGTGGTGAACCTAAAGCCAAGCTGGAGGCTGCTGCGAGAGCCGCTGCGAGGAGCCGCCTGGCTTCAATCAAGACAGCCCTGAGGGAGAGGATGAAGCGCGAAGGAGGTGCTGATGGAGCCCACCAGGACACGCTGTCAGAAGAGGAAAAAGTGGTTTTCGAAGCCGGGTTTTTCAGAATTGAAAGCCCCGTGAAAAACTTTTCAGGTAGGGTGAGACTTTAAAGGTGAGACTTTAATCGTCCTTGAAAGGACCGAAGGGAGTTGAACCCGAGAGGAATTGGGGCTGTTTGTGGTGGATACAAAGCCAGGGCTGGCCACGGAATTGGAGGCAGTGGCTTAATTACAGCAGAGGAAACCGTGGACCATGAATGTGCTGATTGCAGTGGTTATGGCAGCGTGAAATCCCTGCTTAGACAGAGGGGTGAAAGAGCTGCTTCGTGTTTTCCCAGCCTCAGTTTAATAATGAAATTCTAAGCTGAGTGTCCCCAGGTTCAGCTGACAAATCTCTTCAGCAATGCCAGCTGCTGTCCTCTAATTGTATGACAGGAATTGGGATCTTTTCTTTTTTATTAAACCTCTCGCAGTGCTGTTTTCAAAGCTGCAAATGAAGTCTACCCATACTATGTGTTCACAGTGAAAAAGACTGTAACATAATCCAGTTTGCCATAAAAGCTGTTTAGTAGTTTGGGGATTTTAACAGGTGCTCAAAATATAACTCTGTTTTCAGTATCTTATTGACATCTATATGCAGCCAGTGTTTCCAGTAATTCTGGACTCTGGGAGCCATTCTGCTTCTCTCCCATTTCTAGTTTATAATTTGACTTTAAATTCTATTTTCCTTTTTTTTGTGTGTGTTTTTTAGTTGGTTGGCTTTTTTGGGTTTTTGTGCAGATCCCTTTTCTCATCACACAACCAGCAATTTTTTTCATGTACCTCGTGTTAGTAGAGAACTCCTGAAATCTTTGAGCATCACTGGGTTTAAGCAAACTCCAGCAGAGAGCCTGTTACAAGCATCATTTCTGAATCTGTGCCTTTTTAATTCTTTTGAAATGATCTAATGTGAAACATGGAAGTTAATAATTTCAATTCCTCCTTGCAGAGTGTATAAGATTTCTATGTAATATTAGCATGAGACAATTGAGCAAGCAGCAAACAACAGTGTTTCTGGCTAGAATCAAAATGATCAGTTCATTTCAGCTTCTAGAACTGCTGTAGTAATGAAAAATTAAACACATTTTCCAGGCTTGCTTTCAAAGACACCTCTCAGATCTTCCCAGAGGACTCCTGGGAAACAGGCAACTCCAAGACCATCCCACAGAGCTTTGCTTCCAAACACTCCTCCTGCTCTTCCTGACCCTGAGGATGCAACTGCAAAACAAACCCCATTTGCACAGAGTTTGAAAATGGACCAATTTCCCACTGCAGAAACTCCCCCATGGGATAAACAACCTGATGGTGTTGTTGAACAAAGGTAGGCAAGTTAAGGCAGCCTGTAATTAACTTTGTACAAGTAATTTTATAGTTTTAACTGAAAGACATATTGTTAATATCCATTAAATGTTACCTTCCAGTTTGGCAGTGATGAAGGTTGCAAAGGCCTTGTGGCTTTTCCTTTCCTTAAGCAAATATTGAGAGCTGTGCCCAAATGTAATTTTGCTCTTGGGGTAGAAGTTTATTTGCCCAGAAAGTTTGATATAGCTCCCCAGTGCCAGCCAAGCCTGCATAATTGCAGAACAAATTGTAAGATCAGGTGGGCAAGTCAAAAGATGATTGAAGGTGATTGATGGAGATGACTGAGAAGAATGAAAATGTTTTGGTTTCTCCTCCAGGATTTCCATGGTTGCAGAAGAAATCTGTCCTGTTGCCAGCACAGCAGAGGAAAATGAGGTAAGGCATGCAGAGCTCATGTATGTGCTGTAAAGATTTCATTATTATTACTCCCAAAGAAAACTTCCCTCCAGACACTTGGATTTCTGATCAAATCCTCTCCTAGATGTCTTCAGGATTCCTCAGGTTGGTGCTTTGTCCCTCTCAGTAAGGACATAGGTAGGGATTGCTGCAGTTTGGACACTTTGTCCTGCTCTTTGGAGCTGTATTTTGGAGATCCTGGCTGCTGCATGAGGACACTTGTCACTGGGGCAAGCCATGTTTCTTGGAGTCCGCTACCTGTTTCCTGGTATGGATTTTGTAAATGCTTGTGCATTTGGGGACCAAAACCAACAGCTCTCTTGGTCCTCCTGCTGCCATAGCAGAGCACTGGGCTGTTATTCTCTTTAAATGAGAGCAAGAACCGTGTTACTAATCCAAGTATCAGAAATCCATGCCCTGAAATGACTTGGTGATGTTTCCTGTGTTTAAGTAGTCCTAAAACATTTTAAAAAACAGGAATGCAACCTCGATATTTTAGATGATACTGTGCCACTCTGTGAAAGTCACTGCTTTGGAGTTAATCATCCTTTAATACCTTTCATTGGAAGTGGAGTATCTTAATTTGGTTACTGCTTGGATCTGTGCATGGCTGCAGCAGTCATCTCCCCTCCCATCCCCATATATATTATATATTTTTTTTTAAATCTTGGTTACTAATTTTTCTTATGCCTTTTTCTTCATCCTTTCTCTATCAAATGAGAAATTGCTTGTTGGTGACTTTACTCCTTGGGGAATCAGTATTGCTGATTGGTTTTCCTTGAGGAAAAGTCTCACCAGAGAACGTCCTCACAATGTTTTTGGCACCTGAAGTTCTTTGCTGTGGAAGAACTCCCTTGTACTGTTTAAGGGATTTTCAGGCTTGGGAAATAGTTCCTGTGGAATAGATCACTGCCTGTGCTTTGCACAGTCTCTGGAGTTAAAACTCCATCTCTCCTGAATTGTCCATAAAATGTGTATATCAGATGTGGACTTGGTCTGACATAGCTGGGAACAGTGGAAATCCCTGTTTTTCAGGTGCTGGAAAATTCTAGCAGTGAATCAAAAGCAATGGATGGCATGGAAGAGATGGAACTATCTACTGCAGAGCAAGGACAGGACATTGTCATGTGCAGCCCAGAGAAGGATCCCAGCACAGAGACAAACTTTCCTCAGTCTGGAGAACCAAAACCACATCAAACAGGTGCATATCTTAGAGCTGCATAGTGTGGTTTGGGTGGCATGACCAGGGCGCCACAGTTATTTTAAGGTTTTATGATAATCTAAATGTTACTTTTTGAAATCACAGTCAGTGTCAGCTTAATTTATGTGTGATGTTGGCAAAACCTAAATATATATATATATTTTAAGATGTAGAAAACAATGCTGTTTTTTCAAGCTTTGACAGCATCAACTTAGCTTTTTTTAAAAAAATGAAATATTCTTATTTTTCAGATGTCTCATGTAGTGATTTGACATCCAATGGCAGGAGTCCTTTTGATATGGTAAGCTGACCTTCAGGTTTCTTTGACTAATCCAAGCTGCATGTTACAGTGCTGTTAACCTTTGCCACACACTTGGTTACTGCAGAAAGGAAATTAAACTCCTAAAGATGTTATCAAGGGCATTGAGATAACTTTAAATACAAACCACAGTCCAGCTGTCCCCCTGCTCAGGCTCACACTGACACTTCCTATTGCCCATGATAAAAGTACGATGAATCAAGACATTTATAAGCAAATAACATTCTTATCAGATTGATCCTTTAAATTTTGTTCCTTACAAATTTCCTTGTAGATATTCATTAACATAATGAACAGCCTGGTTTTCCTCCACTTTCTTCATGGAATTTTTCAAGTCTGTCCCAACTGGTTTTTTTAATCACTTTAACATTTAGGGCTGGCTGTAAGATTCAGCAGGACAAAGTGTGCAAAGACTTCCAAAATGTTGATAGAATTTGGGTGTAGAATTTCTTGTGAAAAATCCTCTTTAAAATATGGATTAGTGATTTAAGTAAGGAGTCTCTTCAATGTGGACCACATGTATTCACTTCTTATTTTGCATCTGGAAATAAGCTTGCCAAATTCCTCATGGCAAAGTCCTGGCGCTTCCAGTGGTCCATGATTCTGACTGTTCCTCAAGCACTGACTCCATGCTGTGATTCCTCCTACAGCCAATGTTGGATGCTGGGCTTCCCTTCACTCCAGTCAAGACCAAAGCCCAGAAGTTTGCAGCAGCTGAAGTGTTCAGTGACCTCATTGTATTTTCTCCTGTTGTCCCCTCTGGGACCAAATGAAGAGTGACTTGGAATGCAAAATATGGCAATTTTATGAGGGAGAGACCCACAGAGGGTATCTGGAACACAGACTGCTACCCTGGGGCTGTTGGCAGTGAAGGGAATGGATCTGATCGGGGGGGTGTAACATTTTATGGTGCAGTTGTTGTGCACCAAGCACTGCTGTGTGTTGGTAGTGGGCTGTGTTCTGCTGATACCTGCTGTATGCCAGCTCTGCCTGCAGCCTGAAATACTTTTATGTTGGTGTGTCAGTTCATGGATTTCTTGTGTCTCCTGCAGGCTGTAAAGCTCTTCATCTTCAAACTTTTATGTCCTGGCATTACTTTTGCTCATGACTTATAGTCACAAGGTGTCTACCAGCTTAGCTGTGCCCTGTTCCTGAAGCCAGGGCACCTTCTGGGGTGAGACCCAGCCTGTCCCCTGCCCAGCGCTGCTCCATGCCCTGTGTCCCTGCTTCCTCAGGCTCCAGCCCCAGCTATGGCAGTGCTGGGTACATGTAATTCTTTCCAGGGGGAATTTTCCCCCTGGCATTGTAATATTAGAAACTCAGAGCAAGGATTTCACAGTCAGATAATACTTTTCTTGGCCTTGTATTAAAACAGGCATTGATTATTATTTCCTTTAAGGACACAGTTTTCTATTGAGTGTCTCAAGTACCCTCAAGCCAAACTGTATTTTCTCCTTGTTTTTGACATGTTCAGCCTCAGCTTCTTCTTTCAGCTTGTTCCTTATGCATTCCCCACGTGGACTGTAACACATTTGTGCCTAAGGAGCATGCCAGTTGTATAGGCTGCATTTGAGGAGTAGGGTGAGAGTAACACCAGTTGTTGTATTTTACCAATTACCTCACTGGGCTTCTTCCTGTACAGGTCACCTTAGTGTAACACACACATTCTTCCACCAGCCTGGATTCCAAACCAAGCAGAGATAATTCAACCCCTTGGCAGGAAGGGGCTCACATGGCTTAAGTTTTAACCTGGAAGCTGTGTACTGATTACACTGAAATAAAGAGAGGAAGCTGATGTGTGCTGGAATCCCCTTTCTTTAGTACTGAACTCCAGTTATACAGATAGTTTTGGGTAGCTCTTAATGACTTGCCTGCTCAGGTCACTCATTAGCACAGTGACAGGGATTCCTCATATCTGACATTATACAATCACAGAATGGTTTGGGTTGGAAGAGACCTTAAAGCCCATCTCATTCCAACCCCTTGCCATGGGCAGGGACACCTTCCACGATCCCAGGTTGCTCCAAGCCCCATCTAACCTTGGCTTGGGCACTTCCAGGGATCCAGGGGCAGCCACAGCTTCTCTGTGCTGATAGTGCTGCTCTAGGCTACTGGATCTGCTGGACACCTTAAGGACTCTGCTTGTAACTTGGCATCCCCAAGGATAAAAGAAGCAACTGTAATAAAACATTATAATGCACATCAAAGAGATCTTTGGAAACTTCAGCAGTGGCTATTGTGCTGTTCTTGTTTTCCAGACAAGGCTGGAATGACTCACAGCAAAGGGAACATACTTCTGCTTGCTTTTTTTTTTAGCAGCCTGACTCATGAGGTGAACTTGCCAATAAACCCCACCCTTGAAACCAGTCTTGACTCACACAGGAGTGATGAGTGGAGAGAAGCACAAGGCTCATGACCCATTCCTTGGAGTACATAACACTTGTGGGGATCAGATCTCCCTTGGGAGGGAAGAGTACTCAGGACATGCTGGTTGGGCCACCAGCTGGGCCTCTGAAGCAAAGAGGGGTGACTTTTCTAGCCACAGTCTAATGGAGAGATTTTGCTTCCTCCAGCTCTGAACCCCCTCCTGAAACACCTTGTTCTGGCCAGGCTCAGAGACTCTCCAGTTTTCCCTGTTTTCCAGTGCTTCCTAGAGGATTGCTGCCCTAGTTCACAGGAGCAGGAATGCCACAGGCTGCTTTCCCAAGTGCTCCTCTCCAGCACAATCAAACTGCTCCTTGTTTTCCCTCTGTCTCTGGAGCAGGAATTCAGCTCCTTCTACATCTGCACTCTGGAGGGCGCCGCGTCTTTGGAGAGCTCATTGAAAACAAACTTTACTTGTGAAAACGTTTTATTACCTCAAAGTAGTCACGTGAGGAGGCACTTTTGTTACAGCCCTGGGTTTACACCGAGTGCTCCCCTGGCTAAATCATGGTGGGCACGACGCTGGTGAGGTCGATGTCCCCTGCGATGCACAGCTTGGTGATCTCGTTCAGCCTCTTCTCACGGAAGTTGTACTGCAGCAGGTGAGCATCGTTGGCGGCCACCTTGAAGTGATCCACCTCACAGAGGATCTGGAGCTGCAGTGAAAACCCCCAGATCAGCCAAAAAAACCCCACATTGGGTTTGCTCTGGGAGAAGGTTGGAGCCATAGACCAGAGCAGCCTGGCACTGGCTGGAAACTGCTGCCAGCTGAGTGCAGCCTCGTGGCATGTGGAGGAGCTGGTGCAGCAACTCTCAGCTGCAACATCAGTGACCTTTGCCTTCCCCAAAACTCCTGTGCTCCTCCTCCTCTGTGTTTTAGCCCCATTTCTGTCTCCTCAAACCATGCCTGTCACTCAAAGCAGAGCTTGACAAAGTAAACCCACTCTGCAGATGAAAAATCTCAGGAAAATGTGAGGAAAACATAGTACTGAAACCTGTCCAACAAACTGCTACAGGACAGCTGTAAATAGGGAGGATTTCATAATCCATGGGAATAACAGAAGTGGGGAGAAGTTATGCCCTGGCAGCTGGACGTGCAGGAGGGGATTAGAATGCTGGAAGGGTGTGCTGTAGGACCTTCTGTGCTGGACAGCCAGGGAAGCACACGGGGTGGCTGCCCCAAAGGCACCTCTGGGGCTGATTGATGTGCAAAACCATCAAGGTCCTTATGTGGGTCTTGTTGCCCAAACCCTCCTGGTGCTGTTGGTGCACTGAGACTGATCTGGGATGGGGTTTTTTGGTACCTTGAAGGGTTTTCCAGCTTCAAATGGAAACCTGGGAGCTGTCCTCTCCTCCTTCCCCCAGTTATCTTGGAACTTGGAATTGCAGACGATGACTTTCTTGTGGTCTTCGTTGAAGCGGGGGTTGAAGTGGAAGGCGACGTCATTCCCTCTCTTGAAATCCAGTGAAAACCTGCAAAGACAATAATGGATTCACTGCTTTTCCCACAAAAACCCCTGGGCTCTGTTAGGGGGCTTCCTAAAAACCACTGGAAGAAAACCCCACAGGCCCTGCTGGGCAACAACAGGGCATTGACCCTTTTTTTTTTTAGTGTAGTATTTGATGCTACCCCAGGCAGGTGTTATTCAGGAATGGACAGCAAATTCCACCCGGCAATGCCTCATGGAAAACCCCCCACCCTCAGTGCTGGACACCCCTGGTACCTGTCTGGGTTGGGTTTCACTGTCCCAGTGATGGTGATGAGCAGCCGAGGGACGAGTCCTGCCTGCAGGGGCAGCTCGAAGGGCACTTTCTGGGAGAAAACAGGGATTTGATGTTAGCCAAAACAACAAAAAGCCAAATTCCACCCCAAGGACAGCCAGCCCCAGGTCCTTCCTGTGGCCAAGCAAAATCGGGCACTGAAGACACAGAAACCCCTATAATGTGGTAGAGCCATTACCATTGGAGGAGCTGGTCCCCCCTGTGGAGAAGGAGCCCCAAATCCAGGGGCACTGGGTGGTTGTGCTGGAGCAGGTCCAGGTGCTGTTGGTGCTGTTGGCGCTGCTGGTGCTGCTGGCGCTCCAGGGAATGCTCCAGGTGCTCCTGGATACGCTCCTGGTGCTCCTGGATACGCTCCTGGTGCTCCTGGATATGCTCCTGGTGCTCCTGGATACGCTCCAGGTGCTCCTGGATAGGCCCCTGGTGCTCCAGGATAGGCCCCTGGTGCTCCAGGATATGCTCCCGGTGCTCCAGGATAGGCCCCTGGAGCGCCGGGATACGCCGGGAATGCCCCAGGAGCGGGGGGCTGGTTCCCCCAGGAGGGCCAGCCCTGGGTTGGGGGGGCACAGGGGGCCGGGTTGTTGCTGTTGGACAAGGCATCGGATAACTGGGGACAGAGGGAGAGAAGGGTTAGGTGGGGGACACACATCCTGGGTTCTCCAACATCCCCCTTTTCCAGCCTGCTGAGTGTCCCAGGGCAAGAGCCCGACCCCGAATGCTCCCCAGCTGAGTACCTGGGCTGGGGCTTCCCAAAAACCCATGAGTGCTGAGGGAACTGCAGAGTATTTGGGGATTTACACAGGTTCCCATCCCTCCCAGAGGACCCCACTTCAAGGCAACGGTCACAGGCCACCCCTCTGCTTCTGTTCTTAAAGAATTCCATACTTACGGAGAAACCGTCGGACATTTTTCCTAAAACAAAAAGACAGAGGGTGTTTCAGACATTTTTGACAAGCACCATCCAAAAAAATGGAGATTTTTGAAGAGACCCAACAGTTTATAGTGGCAGTTGTTGGAAATTGCTGCGTTCCCATCACATACCTGCCTGTCAGAGCCCACAGCTCCGATGCCACAGAACAGATCCCGCTTGGATACCTGTGGGATAAACGGGGAGTCACTGCCATGAGCAGCCTGAACACTCCGGGGTGAATCCAGCCCAGGCACCATCCCAGGAAGAAATCCACCACTGACCTAACAGCACTGCCAGTGTTATTCACTTCCCCAGCCCTGAGGCACCAGCCGGGAAAAGATTTCCATTAAAAAAAAAAAAAAAACCAACAAAAAACAAAACAAATAAAACCCCAAACAGAATCCCAGGGTGGGGCCAAAGCAACAACCAGGAGCTGTGTGGGGGCTAAAAATCCAGCACAACATGTCAGGGACACACCTGGAATGGTGAGAGGAGGGTGGCAACCATGGACACTGTCCCTTTTCTCCTCCCACCCATCCCCAGTTGCCCCATGCTGGATGGAGGGCACCTCGGGAAGGACTCACCAGCCAGCAGATAAAAAGCTGCTTTACAAGTTTTATGAGTCCACACCACAGAAGGGCCAAGCACACACCTGCCTGTGCCCAGGAATAGCCTGGGTTCTTCCCATCAAAAGGAGCATTCATAGGAGAAGAGGAAGGGAAAAAAGGGGACAGGCAGAAGCGGGGAAAGAAAAGGAAAACTCCAAACTGAAAACAAGCAAATTCTCCTTGAAAGCAACACTCGGTTGCACAAAGCTCACACCAGATGTGGCTGCCCTGCCTCGGGAATAACAAACCCCCCCCAAACCAACAAACAACCCCCCCTGCCAGTAAAACACTCATCCTAAGCCCACAGGGAGGGTAAGGCAGCTTTTCCAGCAGCATCCAGTGGAGTGTTTGCATAGCCCGTATCTCCCAAAGCTTCCATTTGCCTTCTGGAGCTTTTTTAGCCCTTGGCTTTGCCAGGTGAAGCTGGGGGTGCACACAGAGCTCCTGACAACTCCCCTGGGCTGGATCCAGACAGGTCAGGCTCACGTGGTGGCTGTGCTTGCACTGCTCTGATGAAACCTCCCACATGATCCCCCTTTCCTCCTGCAACACCTCCGGGAGAAGCTGTTTTGCTCCCTTTGGCCCTGGTGGGACAGGGTGGCAGGAGTCTCCTGTCTCTGGGATGGCCAGTTTGGTGTTTGCAACCAGAACCTTCAAAACCCACTAATCCTCTGCCACCAAATGGTGCCACTGAGCTTGGAGCCTGGTGGTGACCCTCCTCTGCAGCACTGGAGCCCTTGGACACCCCTCTCTATTTGCCTGCTGCCACGGACAGGGGTCTTCTCCCACCTTCTTCAGCAGCACCTCACCAGAGTATTGCACAGAACAACTGAGGCTGGAAAAGCCCTCAGAGACCATCGAGTCCACCTGTTCCCCCAGCACTGCCATGGCCACCACGTCCCCATGTCCCCCATCCACACAGCTTTTAAATCATTCCACTCCCCCGGGCAGTCGGGGCAAGGCTGGACAGCCCTTTGAGGGAATCATTTTTCCCTACTATCCAATCCAACCCTCTCCTGGTGCAACCTGAGACCGTTTCCTCTTTGTCCTCTCTCTTGTCCCCCGGTAGCAGAGCCCGATCCCCTTCCCCGCCTCCATCCAGGGACTTGCAGAAAGCAAGAAAGTCCCCCCTGAGCCTCCTTTTCTCCAGGCTGATCTCCCTCAGCTGCTCCTCATCACACTGGTGCTCCAACTTCCAGCAGCATTGGGGCAGCGGAGCTTGAATTCCTGGGAGTCTCTTCCCCACACCTCCCGGAGCTCTCCCCGACCCCGACAGAGGATCAGCTGCCGGGAACATCCCAGAGCCGACGGCCCTAAAACACACCGGGCGTGTGTTCTATTTGGGACAGAAACACAAGTTTTCTCCCGTTCAGTGCCATTTCCTCAGGGACTTTCCTGGTTGTTCTCTGGGAGTGTCGGGGTGTCTCCAGCCTCCCACGCACCGACACTCACTCCCACCTCTCCACGCGGGTTTTTTTTGGGGAGCACGGGCACGGCTTTGCACCCCGCGAGTCGCAAACCTCCTCGTAGCTCCTTAATAGTTCCCATCCCACCATCCTCCCGAGCATCCCCTAAAAAATCAGCTCGGGCTCTGCGCGCATCCCGAACGGCCGCCCTGGCAGCGCAAGCGTGTCTCGCCTCCCACTCCCACGGGACGAGCGCACCTTCAGCCCACCCTTTCGAGGATATATGTTCTTTATCCCCCGGTATGCCCCCCCGGGATGCCTCCTGGGATGCCCCCTGGGATGGCATCCCCTCACCTGCGTGCGGCGGCTCCCGATGCCACTCTGCTCTCCCGCACCGGGACACGCGGCACCGCCTGCGGGGCGGGGACGGGGCGGGCACCGGGAGCGGCCACCCACGGGGTGCCCACGCCGGGGACACCCGTGACAGCTCGGGAGCACCGCCTTGTGTCCCTCTGTCAAGCGGTGACGCCACCAAGGTGGGGGGAATCCACAGGGCATGGCTGGTTTTCCTCTCGGGTTGCGTCTCGAGTGGGTCCGTTCCACGCACAGATGTTTTTCCCGACCCGTCCCACCTCGAATCGCCGCCAGATGTTTTCATTGCGAGAGATTTGCCTGTGCATGTCACGGCTCCCGTTCCCACACGCCCTCCCCAGCTCTAGGAAAGCTCAGTAAAACACGGATTGGCTTCTCAGCTTGGAGCATTTCCTGCTTCTTCCTGAAACGACTGAAAAGTAAAATCCTAAAAAAAAAAAAGACTTTGCTTTCCACCCAGTTCAGCGAGGACAGGGCAGGATGGGCTCTGGGAAGCTGTCACTTTGGGCATTTTAACGTGCTGGAATTTTAACCAGCCCAGTTTTATTTGAGGTTGAGGGTGAATCATCTCCAGTTTGCTCACTGGGCTCCACAGCTTAAAGCAATGGAAATCAGAAAGTTGGTTTTGTGCTGGAATTCATCGCTGTTGTGCTGGGGTCCTGAGAAAAAGAAAAGGAAGGGAGAAGGGAGTACTGGAAGAAAACCACAATAAACATCTAATTCACCTGCCTGACCAATTTGGGCTGACCAAAGGTTATTAAGGGGTGCACCCTTTAATTGGTGTCATTACAGGTGTAGAAATTGCTTCTTTAAGGCAGCACTTGGACTAATGGGTTTAGCTGATATTGCAGCTGATATCCAAAATGAAGGCTAAAAATCTGTTCAGTTTGATTTTAGTGAATTTTAGTATAAATTCTTCTGGTTCAGTTTTGCTTATCTAAAGACTGGGCTTAACCGAGGGCAGCCTCCTGGGGCACCAACCTGGATTTCAACGTCCTTCAACTTCATGTGATACTTTTCACAAGGATTCAGACTGAACTTAAGTGTATAAAAAATGCCAAGGATGTCCACAGGAGTGGCCAGGAATTAAGTATTTTAGGGAAATGTATATTAGTATATGAGAAATATACTTAATCAAGGAGTGCTGCTTCACTTGCTTCTCACAGCACCCACCCCACAGTGAATACACACCATGGTACTTTTGGGGGCGTTTTAAGGCCAAGGGACTTGAAGAGGATTTAAGCCACTTTTGCTGAAGGTTCTCTCAGACCTGGCATGAGGATCTGGAGCTTCCTGAGCCTGTAACAGGCAGGAGACCCCAGATCTTCAGAAGAACCTCTCAAATCCTTGTTCCAGCACGTCCCTAGAATAGCCTTTCTGAGAGGATGAACCAGGAGGGGCACAAGTGCAGAGCACAAGTTCATAAAGTGGATTGAAGTCACAGGCACCAAGGGTTTATAAGCAGGTTTTGATGGGACAAGAGGAAATGGCCTCAAGTTGCACCAAGGGAGGTTTAGGTTGGATAGCAGGAAAAAATTCTGCACTGAAAGGGTGGTCAGACATTGGAACAGAGTGTCCAGAGCACCAGTGGAGTCCCCACCCCTGGAGGTGTTTAGAAGCCATGTGGATGTGGCACCTGGGGATATGAGTGGTGGCCTTGGCAGTGCTGGGGGAACAGTTGGACTCAATGATCTGAGAGGGCTTTTCCAACCTGAAGAATTCTATGATTTTAGGTTCTGGTGACTTCTGCCTTCACAGACAAAGCTGTATGAGCCCCTTAGCGCTCAGCTTTTTCCCTTCCTCCCTAAGACTGTCCCCAGATGTCTTTAGCAAAAACCTTCATCAAAAACTTCTGCTATTTTCAACATTTCACTTGAACACTCCCAACATTTACCAAAAGTGCTTTGGCTGCTTTTTTCCAGTTCCAATGCCATAAACTTCGTGCTTCCAGTTATGCAACAGACATACAATATGGAAAACTATTTGCCCAGAAGTCAGTGGATACACAAATCAAAAAAATGTGAGCTAATTCCATCACTTAAATAAACCAAACTGTGGCAAGGATGATAACTGAAGGTTGGATGTGGCTTGGAGCAACCTGGTCTAGTGAAAAGTGTCCCTTCCCATGGCAGGGGGGTGGAATGAGATGGGCTTTAAGACCCCTCCCAACCCAGAGCAGTGTGGGTTGGGTGCTGAGAGCCCTCTGCACGCAGAGCTGTGGCAGAGCCACCGCTGCTCCACATCCTCTGAGTCACCCCGCAGTGACTCACCGGCTCTGAGCGAGGTGTGGCCGCTGGGGCTTTACAGCTTCGCCTCTCGGGACTGGGAAAAGTGAGCAGCTGCTTCATTGCCGGGACACTCCATGAGCGGGGCACGGACACCCCGGCTTTGCAATTCCATCCCCATCCCCTCCTGATCCCACCCCTCATTTGTGGTGTTGGGATGCCCGGGCTGGCTGCTCTTCACAAGCAGCTGAAGAACAAGTCATGTCTCAAAAACAGGCCTATACTCTGTGGGTTTCAATTTTCCTGAGCACCCTGTTTGCTTTAGAGACCCTCGGTGTAAAACACAGCCCTGCTCAGGGCCACGTACAATTTAGAACCTCCAGGTGGGAGATGAAAGACCCAACGAGGCAGGTTGGCCATGAGGACACCCCATTTCCCAGGGATGTGCTCTCCACCCTGCCCTTCCCTGCAGCCACAACCAGCCTCTGAGCACAATTTCCCCCCTTTAGGATGCCCAGAATTTATGCAACAGCAAGAGCTGAGTGATATGTAAGAGTGGCTGGGTTTGGGAGAGATGTTCTTCACCAGGACTGTGGGTTTGGATGAATTCTGACAGCACAGGGACATTGTGGTTCCTGCTGAGCAGAGCTTACACAGGGCTCTTCTGCTCCTTGCCCCACCCCACCAGCGAGGACATTGGGAGGGGACACCCGGAGAGTGACCCAAGGGCTATTCCATGCTGCATGATGTCATTCATGCTCAGGAGATAAAGGTGGGGCAAGAGGGAGCCAAGGGGGGATGTTTGGAGTGTTGCTGGGTCACCATTCCATGTTGGAGCTCTGCTTTCCTGGGAATGGCTGAGCCCCTGCCTGCCCAGGGCAAGTGGACAATGAATTCCCTGGTTTTACCACTTGGAGATGGCTTTTCCTTTCCCTATTAAATTGTCTTCATCTCAGCACAGGAGTTTTCTCCCTTTTACCCTCTCCTTGCTGTGGGGGAGTGACTGAGTGGCCAAGTGGGGCTTTGTGATCAGCTGTGATCCATCCACAACAGATGGCCTTAGAATTATGGGATCACAGAATTACTGAGCTTGGAAAAGACCTGTAAGGTCCAGCAATAAGACCACAGATCAGCTAATTATCTCAGTTACACAACGGGCTCAGGGTCAGTCCACAACTGGGGGTAACTCACCCACCAGCTCTGGGTCCCCAAGACACTCAGGCACCTTTGTACTGTCCAGAAACTCAAATTATTGAATGTTTTTCTTCAGCAATAACCTTTGGAATTTGGAGAAGTCACCAAATGTTGAGTGCTGTTTGTTGAGGGATGTCACTGCAGTGTTTGCCATGGGGGGGAATTAACTGCACACTGGAGGAGCTTAGAAGAAGACATTGAAGTTGAAGAACTGCACAAGACTGAGTAGGGAAAAATGAATGAATTAAAGGAGTCTGGATGTTAGAAGCCAAGAGCTGAGCTGACAGGACAGTGGGGGGCTGGAGCAGCAGCCCCTTTGTGCCACCACAGGGGACACAGGAGGCAGTGGCTGGGACACCCCAGCAGCACAGGCAGCCCCATTCTCTGCAGGGAGGGGGCAGGAAGATGTTGGGTTTGCTTTCCCAAGGCTTGAGGGTTGGTTTTTTTTGAAGAACAGTTAAAAAAAAATATATATATACATAAAACTCATAGAATCCCAGAATGGGTTGGGTTGAAAGGGAGCTTAAATACCATTTAGTTCCAACCCCCTGCCCTGGGCAGGGACACCTCCCACCAGACCAGATCCAACCTGGTCTGGGACATTTCCAGGGATGGGGCAGTCACAGCTTCTCTGCCCAACCTGTGCCAGGGCCTCACCACCCTCCCAGCCACGAATTCCTTCCCAATATCCCACCTAACCCTGCCCTCTTTCATCTTGAAACCATTCCCCCTTGTCCTGCCCCTCCATGCCTTGTCCCAGGTCCCTCTCCAGCTCTCCTGGAGCCCCTTCAGGCACTGGAAGGGGCTCCCAGGTCTCCCTGGATTCTTCCCTTCTCCAGGTGAACCTCCCCAGCTCTCCCAGTCTGTCCCCAGAGCAGAGGGGCTTCAGCCCTTGGAGCACTCAAGGTGGGGTCCCACCAGAGCAGAAAGAGAATGATTTCCTCTCTTCCCCTGCTGGTCACACAGACATGAGTTTGTAATTCCATCTGGGAATCTTCACCCTGTTCTTGGTCCCAGTACCCTTTCAACTGACTGACATCAGAGTTATTGTCTTCTGCATCTTCTGTTCTGTGGACACTCAGAGGAAAAAGACCCCACCTCAATGGGTAATCCACCACTATAAATAACCTTAAAGCAGCAATTTCAAACTATTTAGTGGAAATTAATAATCAGAAAGTTTCTCTTCTCTTTTTGATCATAAATCAACCTGGAGGAAATCAATCTAGAGGGCAAGAATCTCGGTGGCACAAGAGATCCAACTTCCCTTCCCAGAGCAGGACAACCCACAACCACATGATGTGTCTCATGGTTTTCTGGGGCCTGACTCGTGTTTGGAGCTGGCAGCTCCCACCATGAGCAACAGATCTGCCACCCATGCCCTGCTTGGCACAGTCCCAGGGTGTTAAATCCAGCCATCAACTCTCCCTCCCTGTGCAACCTCCCAGGCCGGGGAACTGGAGCAGTGACAACATCACCTCCTTCACCAGAGCCAGGGATGAGGTTCCAAGTGCCACAGGTCCCTTGTGGAGCCCCACACTGAGAGGTTCCTGCAGTTCCAGCCCTGCATTCCAGTGGCTGAGTGACCTCCAACTCTCCTCAGCAATAAAAAAAGGGCATTGCAGCAAAATCAGGCAACGGGAATCTCCCCCATGACCTGCCAGACTTGTGCAATGCCCTTCCAGGACCTCAGAGAACAGGGGACTGAACGGCCCCACTCCTCCTCACACAGCCCTTTTGGGGAGATGTCTCCTTCCACAGCTTCCTTGGCTGCAGCTCTCACCTCCCCCCCCGACCTCCCAAAACATCACTTTGTCTTAGAACTGGTGAAAAGCTCCACGAGAGGAAAGTTGAAGACTTCAGTGACTCCAGTCTGATGGCAAAGAAAGCAACCTCAGATCTCACAGCACCAGCCCTGCTGCTCACACGTCCCTCCACATGCACCAGCAAGTCTGGCCTTGCTCTCTGTATCCCCCTTTTTGTTCTCTCTCTGTAAAGCACAAAGCAAAACTCCTGCCTTTGGCAGCTTCCTCTTCCTCCTGTTAAACAGAGAGCTGGTGTGAAACTGCAGCTCCTCCAGCCCTGGCAGTGTCAGGGCAGCAGCAAGTCCAGTCCACCCCAAAAAAGCTTCACCCAGCTTCTAATGATGCTGCTGCAAAATCCTGCTGCAATCTGAGGCTTTTATTTTATGAAAGATGGAGAAATGGGAAGCACTTTGGAGCTGGCCTGAGCACTGAGTTGCTTTTCAAGGGTTAAGTGAGTCTTGGAGCAATTTGTGTCGACAGAGATTTACAAAAGTCCTCAAACTCCCCCTGCCTTCAAACCTCACAGTCCTTACACCCCCCTCTTGTGTAGCCTGATGCCACGGGGTCCTTAGGGAACACCCTTCCCCCCAGTTTGATTAAATAACTGGATGAGAAATGCCTGCAGTGACCCCAAACTCCTGTGGGGTGAGATACCTCGGGGGCTCATTGCCATCAAAATCAGAGGTCCTGGGGCTTTTCTTGCTCAAAGGCACAGCCAACCCACCCAACCTCACAGAAACCAACCCAGCCTTGGAAGGCCCAAAGGAATCATGCAGGAGGGGAATGACTCAGTCAAGACAAACCCCACCAAGGGGAGGGTGAATCCCAGTTGGCTCTTTGGGTGAAGCACCCAGAGGTCCAGCAGGCAGGTGGAGGGCTCACAGTCAGCTCGCTGCCTCCAGATCCAGCTTTGCCATGGGAAAAGTGCTCCACGAGGAGAGTCAAACCCCATGTGACACCACAAAGGGCATGCAGGGCTGGAGAGAAAATAAGAATGTCAAAGAAAGGCAGGACAGCCCAGCCTGAGCCAGCAGAAAGCTGCAACATCATCCACACTGAGGAGTTTAAAGCAGCTTTGTTACACAGCAACCAGAGAATCATCGAGGCTGGAAAAGACCTTTAGGATCATCACGTCCAACCTCCAGGGGTGGGGCTTTTGCCATAGCTCAGGAAAACAGGGGAGATGGAAAGGGAAGAGCTTTGCAGGAGTCCCTTTCCTTCCTTCCTGCAGAGCACAGGAATTCGTTCTCCTGCAAACCCTGCAGAGGACTCGGATTTCAATCCCACGCCCCGTGTTTGTGCAGCCCCCGCACTGCAACACCAGCGCCTTCAGGAGGGGCACTGAAACGCTGCTCCCCTCAGTTTTGGGATCAAGTTCAGCGCCAAAATCAATGAACCCAATCCTCTCCGCCTGGAGGGAGGCTTTGCCAGGGAACTGGAGCTGCAGCAGTGCCCTCTGCTGATGAGCAGGATGGTGGAGGGACCACATCGGGCTGGACACATCACCACCCGTTCGTCCGACTTTTTTGACCCACTCAGAGCAGGATTCGCTGGGTGTCACTCCATCCCCACTCTCTCTTTAGGTAGCTGCTTATCCCCAACACCCGGCAGAGGAGCACCACAAGGATGACAACCAGAAGGCTCAGAGCTCTGGGTGTGACCACCCTCCTGTTCCAGGTTGTTCCCACTCGGTTTTCCTGGGAAAACGGGACAGAATCCAGGCTGAAATGCAAACATGAAAAGCCTGGAGTGGACATTGCTGAGTTTTGAAGTGCCTGGATGTGGTGGTTTTCACCTGGTGGCCACCCAAACCTCCAGGTCCCCCCTTTCCCAGAGGGAAAGGGAAAAAGGAGAAAAGGTAAAAAACAGCTGAGAGATAATGGCAAAACAAACTCAGAGTAGCTAAATACTTACATTTTTTACTAACAAGATAAGAACTAAAACTAAAGGTAATAAAACTAAAAAGTAAGAAAGAAATCAGTGCCAAGAACACCCCTCTCCTCCCACTCCTCCCTCCCTCCAGCAGTTCCAGGGAGCAGGGAATGGGAGGTTTGCAGGTGGGTGTTGTTGCTGCCATTGCTCTTGTCCTGGGGGTCACTCCATGGGGGGCAGTCGGGTCTCTGCCCCCCGATGGGCTCCGTGGGCTGCAGGGGGACAACCTGCTCCCCCACGGTCCTGCCCACGGGCTGCAGGGGGGCCACAGCTCTGAGTCCTTCCCCTGCTCCCCTGGGGTCCCTCCCACGGGGGACAGTCCTCAAGAGACTCTCCAACGTGAGTCCATCCCCCGGGCAACACTTCTACTGGGGGAAAAACCTGCTCCAGGTGGGTCTCCTTCTCCAGGAGTCCTGGCTGCAAGTCTCTGCCAGGATCCTGCTCCATCCTGGGCCTCCCACAGGACAACAGCTCCTTCTGCATCCACCTGCTCCTCCAGGGGCTGCAGGGGGGTCTGTGCACCCCAAAAGATCTCCACGGGCTGCTGGGAGTGGGGAGGGGAATAGTTTTCAGTCCTTCCCCCCTCCCTGCTCCAGTGTGGGGTCCCTCCTTCTCCTCCTGCTCCCACCTTGGTCTCTGTGTTGTTCTCTCATGGCTGGAATTCCCAACTGCCCCACACTCCTAATTCTTAACTCTGTTCTCCCAGAGCTGGGACTGGGATTCTTCATTGGCCCAACTCTGTCCCCCAGCAGTACGTCCCTCCTGGCCCTGGCTGTCCTTGGCTCCACAGGACAGGAGAAGCTCCTGGCAGCTTCTGACAGAAACCATCCTGGAAGTCCCCCTTCTACTAAAATTCAGCTCCAGAAACCCCTGACAGTGGATTAAAAAGCTCTTAGGATGAACAGCTTTGTCTCCTTGAGGAACATTGATGCAATCCAGCTCTGCACAGCCCAAGGAGCAGTGAAAACAGCACCAGGGTGTCCAAGCATTGATTCTTCCCACTTCTAGCAGAACTTCTGCCACCGTCTCTGGGCCTGGAGGCTGTTGCCTGGAATGGAAGGGGACGCAGGCAAACTGGAAAGCAGGGGACTCACAGCCCCTCTGAGCCACTTCTGTCACACAAAGCACTGGGAGATGAAGCTTTTCACGTGGTGCCAATGAAGCAGGTTCTTGTGAAAAGGCACCAGAGCACAGCTTTGCTTCTCATTATCCTCCAACAGCTTAGTGAGGTGGAGGATCTCGACACATCCCCCCTTGCAGCACCAACGGGGCTCCCTCCAGAAGCCACAGATCCACCCAAGGACAACACTGCATTCGTCCGTCAGAGGAATCACAGAACTCCCTGAGCTGGAAGGGACCCACAAGGACCATCAAGTCCAGCTCCTGGCCCTGCACAGACACCCCAACAATCCCATCCTGTCTTTCAAAGGATCATCCAACCCCTCCTGGAGCTCTGGCAGCCTCGGGGCTGTGCCCACTGCCCTGGGGAGCCTGTTCAGTGCCCACCACCCTCTGGGGGAAGAACCCTTCCTGAGATCCAACCTGACCCTGCCCTGACACAGCTCCAGACCCTTCCCCATTCATGCCAAGCCCAGGAAGTCCTGCATGAAATCCACCATCTTTTGTCACTTTCTGAATTTGTTCAAAGAACGGATAAATTCCATGTTTGCTTTTAATCAGGCACAGAACAGAGTGAATTTCTTTAAGAGCCATGGGGTGATTCTGGTGAGAAGGAACACCAGGAGGTTCCTAATTCCCACTCAGGGCAAGGCCAGCTGTGAGGTCAGCCCAGGCTGCTCAGGGCTTTACCCAGGCCAGTCCTCAAAGCCTCCACACCTGATGATTGACTGTCCTCATGGAGAAAGTTTCTCCTTGTTGCTGGTCTGAGTCTCCTACTTAAACCATCATCCAGTTTGGCAGCAATATGAGCTGGTCTTTGTTTTACATCATGGTCTCCACCACCAGCAGGAAGTTTTCCCCTTTAAACTGGAGTCATTCCCCCCATTTCACTCCAAGGATGGCAGCTCTAGGCTAAATGTCAGTCACAGGACAAGGCACAGCAGGGCACCCCCAGAATGGGTTGGAAGGCACCTGAAGGACCATCTCATTCCACCCCCTGCCATGGGCAGGGACACCTTCCTCCAGCCCAGGTAGCTCCAACCTGGCCTTGGACACTTCCANCCAGGGATGGGGCAGCCACAGCTTCTCCAGGCAAAGATCCAAACTTTAATAGTTCAAACAGCTCATCCTGTCTGGGATCCCCCTCCAGCCCAGAGAAAGGAGCTTCTCTGAAGAGCAGGAAGTCAAATGCTGACGGTGGAGTTGTGCTCCAGCTCTTCTCCTGGATGAGCTTCCTCCCTCCAACCAACAGCCCGAGCCAAGGGTCTCCCCAGGGCCACGGCCCCACCCCCCCCCTTGCTCTGCCCCACTCTGGGTTAAATCCCAGAGGTTATTTGGCTTCCAGGGAACTGGTGGTGGCAGAGGGAAGAGGGGCAGGGAGAGGGAGATGTTCACCAAGTCATCACCACCACCAGGACACATTCAGAGACTGCAGGAGTTTGAGAGTTAATTGCTACAAAGATTCCGTCCCCTAATCACAAGGGCACGAATCTGCAAGAGCAGGTGAGATCTTGAGCAGGCAACGGGAGGAGGACCCGAAACGAAACCCAAGGTGTGCCAGCTGAGCACGGCCCTTCCCTGCCGTGCCATGGGAACGCTGGGAAGAGGACAGGACCACAGGCAGCGCGATTTTATCTCCCGGGCCCTCATTTAGCAGGGAGGGGTCCCTTTGGAAAGCGGTAACAGAAGTGCAGCTCCTGCTACACTGACAATCCCTTTCCCCATATCTGGGTGTAACCTGGAATTTAATCACAGCTCCCGATCTGCTGCGTGGAGGATACAAAGTCCTGATTCTGCTGCCTTCCCTCCCATCCAGAGGGACAACTTCACCACCAGTGGACCTCTGAAACAAAAGTATCACAGAGTCATGGAACGGTTTGGGTTGGAAGGGACCTTTAAGTTCATCCTGCTCCAACAACCCTGCCATGGGCAGGGACACCTTCCACCAGCCCAGGTTGCTCCAAGCCACATCCAGCCTGGCCTTGGACACTTCCAGGGATGGGGCAGCCACACCTTCCCTGAGCAACCTCCTTTCAACATCCCTGAGAGCTCCTGCAGGGAGGAGTGACCAGTGGGTGTTACCTCGCCGTTCCCAACTTCCCAGCCCGTCTGGAGTTCACTCAAATCCCACACTGAGCTGTGAGAGCAAAGTTACAGCAGNCCAGGGATGGGGCAGCCACAGCTTCTCCAGGCAAAGATCCAAACTTTAATAGTTCAAACAGCTCATCCTGTCTGGGATCCCCCTCCAGCCCAGAGAAAGGAGCTTCTCTGAAGAGCAGGAAGTCAAATGCTGACGGTGGAGTTGTGCTCCAGCTCTTCTCCTGGATGAGCTTCCTCCCTCCAACCAACAGCCCGAGCCAAGGGTCTCCCCAGGGCCACGGCCCCACCCCCCCCCTTGCTCTGCCCCACTCTGGGTTAAATCCCAGAGGTTATTTGGCTTCCAGGGAACTGGTGGTGGCAGAGGGAAGAGGGGCAGGGAGAGGGAGATGTTCACCAAGTCATCACCACCACCAGGACACATTCAGAGACTGCAGGAGTTTGAGAGTTAATTGCTACAAAGATTCCGTCCCCTAATCACAAGGGCACGAATCTGCAAGAGCAGGTGAGATCTTGAGCAGGCAACGGGAGGAGGACCCGAAACGAAACCCAAGGTGTGCCAGCTGAGCACGGCCCTTCCCTGCCGTGCCATGGGAACGCTGGGAAGAGGACAGGACCACAGGCAGCGCGATTTTATCTCCCGGGCCCTCATTTAGCAGGGAGGGGTCCCTTTGGAAAGCGGTAACAGAAGTGCAGCTCCTGCTACACTGACAATCCCTTTCCCCATATCTGGGTGTAACCTGGAATTTAATCACAGCTCCCGATCTGCTGCGTGGAGGATACAAAGTCCTGATTCTGCTGCCTTCCCTCCCATCCAGAGGGACAACTTCACCACCAGTGGACCTCTGAAACAAAAGTATCACAGAGTCATGGAACGGTTTGGGTTGGAAGGGACCTTTAAGTTCATCCTGCTCCAACAACCCTGCCATGGGCAGGGACACCTTCCACCAGCCCAGGTTGCTCCAAGCCACATCCAGCCTGGCCTTGGACACTTCCAGGGATGGGGCAGCCACACCTTCCCTGAGCAACCTCCTTTCAACATCCCTGAGAGCTCCTGCAGGGAGGAGTGACCAGTGGGTGTTACCTCGCCGTTCCCAACTTCCCAGCCCGTCTGGAGTTCACTCAAATCCCACACTGAGCTGTGAGAGCAAAGTTACAGCAGCTCCTCCCACCACAGCCACCTTGGAAATGGGACAACTGGGCCAACACCACGTGAAACATGGAAGTATGATGCCCATGGAGCCATCACCCCTCTTCAGACCTTGACCCTGAGTACAAACTCTGCCCAGGCAGCATCACACGAGCACAGGGACCCACAGGGACCCACAGGCATCAGTGGAGCCCGGGCAGGGCACACTCCCAGCGACACAAACACCTCCATCCACCCATGGAGCACATCCAGGGCCAAGTCCACTCGGGATCTTGCCTTTCTGCATTTGCCAGGTGACACCCAACACCTGGTGAGCAGCAGCTGGTTGGTGCGTAGGGAATTGCAGCCCAACAGTTGGAATTCTCTGCTTGACTTAGAAATAGGAAAGTCAGGATATGCCTGGAATGTTTTATCCTCCTCACTGCACAGAGGGGAAGGGGGAAGGTGAAATGGTCTTTAAGGTGCCTTCCAAGCCATGTGTGATGTGTGATCACCATCTCTCCCTTTGGGCAGTGTGGAGGCAGCTTGGACAGGCTGGTCAGTGAATCCAGAGATGGCCACGCACAGAACTGGGTTTGGACTTGCCTGCAGAGACTTTGGGGACCTGCCCTGACACCAGCAGAGCACAACTAACACATCCTCCAGCGTGGATCCAGCTCTGCACTCACCACTTTGCAAGACACCCGGGATAGTTTTCCCAAAATACTTTCCTAGGAGTTATGCAGATAAACATCCCTTAGAATCATTGAATTATTTGGGTGGGAAAAGCCCTTCAAGACTCAGTCCAACCATCCCTCCAGCACTGCCAAGGCCACATGTCCCCAAGGGCCACATCCACATGGCTTTTAAATCCCTCCAAGGGCTGGGGATTCCATCACTGCCCTGGGCAGCTCTTCCAATGTCTGACCACCCTTTCAGTGAGAAAATTTTCCCAATAGCCAACCTAAACCTCTCCTGGCACAACTTGAGGCTGTTCCCTCTCCTCCTGTCCCTGTTCCCCGGGGGCAGAGCCCACCCCCCCCCACCTCCCCCCTCCTGTCAGGATGCTGCAGATCCAGAAAGTCCCCCCTGAACCTCCTTTTCTCCAGACTGAGCCCCCCCAGCTCCCTCACGGCATTTGATCCCCCCAAAAATATTCAACCCAAGTTTTTCTGGGTTTGCAGGGCACCAGCAATTAACATAACAGGATCAGGATGCCCACATCTTCACCTCCACCCATGCACAAGAGCTCCAGAGGCAATTCATCCAGGGTATCCAGAGGAATGGACAATCCCACACTCCAGTCAGGACACAGCACATTGCACTGTCCCAGGGACAGCTGTAAGGATTCCTTTTGGACCACGGTCTAGAAAGAACTTGTTCTCAAGCCTTCAAAGGGATCAATAATTTTGTTTCCACCCTTCACTGCTCCCTGCTGCATCTTCTCCCTTCCTGAAAGGGTGAAGGTGTGAACTGCCCTGCAAGCCGCTGCATGGAAATGCACTCCCGAGTGATGCCCAAACTTGGGAGTTGACATTAATGCCCTGGAGTTTGTGTTATCCACCCTCATCCCATCAAACTCCTGGCAGGTGTTTAAAACCATCAGTTTGGGGCCCACTTACCACATCCACGTGTGTCAACCTGGCACAGGAATGGTTCAGAGGCAGGAAAAACACACCCCACACTCTTCACAGCTCCAAAACAGCCCCATTCCTTCTCTGGAACAGGCAAGACCAACTCTTTTCTCTCTGAATTACTAAAGAATTTGTGAACATGCAATACCTGAGGCTGACATGCTACACCAGAGCCATGGTCACATCCACATTTAATATCCCCTTGTTTACAGGCTGCAAAAGTCACAAAAGGAAGAGGAAAAACACTCACAGGAGTCAAGTAATTCTGATTTTATATTCAGGCTTTGCAAATCAAGGATGTCCTATTTTTACTATTCATTCAAGGCAAAAGTCTACACAGGCATGGCAAAAGCAGGAATTGAGAAACAGTGAACACAACAGTCTTGAAAATACGTTTAATGTCTAGTCTTATACAAAAGTGACAGCATTTTCAAAAAAATATCAAATCCTGTATTTATAGCTTCTCACTATCATACAGCAATATTTGTTTCATCTAAAGAAAATACAGCAGCAGGTGATAATCTATACTTTAAAGATGTGATTGCTTATATTCTGTCTTGTAAACAAATGCAGTATGTCAACCTCAAAGCACAAGTCAAAACGAACTTCTCAGCAGTTGAACTCAAACGATGCATAGAAATGTACAAATTCCATTGCAAAAGCTTCAGGCCAGGAGTTGCTCACACTTGACATAACATGTGATAAAGTTACTACACGGCATATAGTGACACCTTGAGTTTTTACACAATAGATTAACAGGAAATACCCTTTTCACTGCTATGCAAAGAACTCTGCTCACAAAAACAAAGGGGTTATGAAACAGTTTTCATGACCTCAAGAAATACGAATATACATTGAAAAACATCCCATATATATTGAGTTTTAGCCTAAATGTTCCAGTAATAAATCCTGCCTATTTCAGGAAGAACCTAGAAGTCTAGTGACTTTTACAAAACCCCTTTCCAAAAATCATTACTTGCTTTTTGCTCTGTCCTTTCCCACCTCTTCCCATTCCCTGCAGAGACATATGGCAGTGCAATTCCAACTGCAGTGCTGCTACTGCACGACCCACTCGTTTGGAATAAATGTGTTTTCATTACCTTGATTTACAGTCTAAGGCTGCAGGTATCAAAAAAGCACTTCAGCAAATGCAGTCCATGTTTCTTTTGTTAAGTTTTAGTCAGGGGTGCCAAGATCTAAGCCAGGGTTGTTCAGGGGGCAACTGGGGTTTGTTTAGGGTTAGTGGAGACTTGTACTTTTGGTTCCTGTTCCTAAGGTTAAGTTGCTGGGGTTTAAGTTGACATGTTAAGTATTTTTGTTCTGCTCCAGTACTGTCTTCCTAAAATTAATAAAATGCACATTCCTCTTACTATCAACTTTCACAACATCAGACTGAAACAGCCCCAGCTCAGCTGGCTGCTTCTTCCTGCAAAAAACCCTGGAGTATTTTGCCATAAAGGCTACAGCTCCTGAGCAGAACCACCACCAGGTCACCCCACGTGTTTTTAAGTTGTCCAACACACTCATGCAGGAAGCCACGAGAGTCCTGGCGGAGAACTAACTCATTTTCACAGTTCCATGATACAAAGACTCCCTAATGAGCTACTATGTGAAACAAAAAGTCTGTTCCTAATTCCACTCACAGGGTTAAGTCAGGAGACCCCCAGTTGGTCATGAAACAGTCTGTGGCCAAAGCCCAAGCCCTGGAGAGGGCCAGGACTCTTGGCTGATCCTGGCAAACCCTTCAGATGTGGCTTTGCACGGATATGGCAAGGACAGGAAAACTCAGAGCCTGGGCGGGGGGGGGCAGCTACACAGCAGTGCACAGGCTCCCTGACATTCAGCTTCTCCCAAATTCCACTGGCTCCATGAGGTAATGCAGACACCCAGCTGAGAGCAGGGGGCTGCTCCCAGGGTGACCTCCAGCAGAGCCCCAAGGAGACCCCCCAGCTCCTCAACCAAAGCAACGTGGATCTCCGCAGCCGACGGAACCGTCGTGCCAAACACTGCTGGGAAGGGGATGGTCAGGCTGGGTTTTGACACCTTTGAAGCTCAAATTGAGTTCCCAGGGATGTGAAAAAGTCTGCTGAGTGTCCACAACCCAACAGCCAGGTGGGGATTTGAAATGCCCGGAACCCAGGTCGGAAATAGGGGAGTACCTAAAGTGGGGATCGGGTTCCTCTTTACACACACCAAGCCAAACTTCCAACCACCACAGAATGAGAACTGGCAATGGGGGGACGTGTCCTCATGGGCATGCACAAAACTCACATTGGCTGATTCAATGCACAGCCAGGTTATTCCACTTGCACAGAAAGGCCTGTTTGGGGACACCCCGGTGCCACCAAGCCACACCGAGGCCCTCAACCGCGGCTCTTCTCCTCCGCCGTCCCGCACAGAGCCACTGGTTTGAGTATGTACAAAAAAGCTGAGAAAACCTTCCAGTTCACATGCTCTGTTCTCCTCGGTCTGAGTGACCGTAGCACGTTCACAAATTGGGTTTCTTGACTAAAATGTTGCAACGCTTCATTTACTGACGTTTTAGAATAACCTGAAAATAGACAAAGTCCGACTCTCTGTCCGTTTGGTTGCCAGCACGAGGCCGGCAACGAGACTTTAAAGCATTAATGGAAACTTTAGAATTAACTTTTTTTATAGCTCCACGGGCCTGATTCTTTATAATCCTTACATGGCAACTCCTGTTTTTCCAAGGAACGCTTGCCAAGGTAAGAACCACGGATGTTAGTTGATTTCTTCTCTTTGTAATTCACTTTATTAAACCAAACAACTATGCCAGCGTATGAGCAAGGTAAATTGATGTAAACTGCTCCTTCATACCTCAAATGCACACACAAGAGGCAGTATTCTTCATAGCCCCAAACGTTACTGAAACAAAAACTGTAAAAATCTCTGTAAGTAGTGGATGAAGGTGGAAAACTACAGTATTTTGTTGCCCAGAATGTGTTCAACGGTAAGGCTGCAAGAGACAATAATTCATGGTCAGTACAGGCTTTTCACAAAGCAGTTCATTCACAGGTATAAAAATTCTTACTCAGGAACAAATTCGTCCTCATCATTTGTTATTCCCTCCCTATGTGCCCTGGCAACCTCTCCATGGTAAGAGAGATTGGAGTATTTTTATTTTTTGAAATTATTACAAGGTTTCCCCCCTGTTTTTGGCTTTTAGACGCTTTCCAAGTGGAAGAACCACTATAATGTGAGACACGCTCCAACCTGACACAATTTCACTGTTGTAGGATACTGAACATTTAGGGAGTTGGCTGTTACCCCACTGACTAGAGGAATAACCCCGGTGTGCTCCAATCCCTCACCCACACTAACAGCTTTGTCCTACCCAATTTCCACACCTCCAACGAGTAACAATTTGGAGTAACCCGAGACTGGAATCAAATACTCACATGGGGACCACCGGGCATTGACGGAGCACCAGCAGGACCGGAGGGCACTTGAAAAGGATTAGGGGGCGTAGGATACAGTCCTGGAGCCGGATATGATCCTGTAGGGGGAGGGAACGGCCCCGGCGGCGAAGGTCCCCACGTCCCGGGTGGGACTGTGCCCCACGGCATCGTCGGCGCGGCCCCGGGAGTCTGGGCAGGAGCAGAATACGGCCCCGGGGGTGGATATGGCATGCTGGGGGCAGGGTACTGCCCGCCCATGGTCGGTCCCCACGCTGCGGAGGGCATGGAGCCCCACGGCCCCACGGGAGCAGGAGGCGCGGCCGGCTCCGATGGACCTCCGTAAGGTCTTGGAAGCTCTGGAAAGGGCATGTTTGGTGGAGGGTACTGCCCTGGAGGGACAGGACCTGGCACGGTTGGGGGTGGATATGGACCAGCAGGAGGAGGGCAGGAGGGTCCGGTAGGAGGAGGAGGAAATGGAGCAGGCGGTCCCGGGGGCATGGAAGGATACATTCCCGTCGGGGGAGGGCCGAAGGGCACGCCCGAAGCGGAGGTGTTAGGTGGCAGTCCCGTCGGGGTCATCGGGGGGGCGCTGGGGTTATTCCAAGGGTTGGAAGCCGGCCAGCCCTGCGGAGGCTGCCCGGGCTGCTGGCCAGGCTTGGAGTTGCTCACTTTGGAGGTTTTAGCAGGCGATTGGTCTGGTAAAGCATCTGCCAACTGGAAGACAAAGCGTTGGTGAGAAGGGGATGGAATCCCCAGCTACAGACACACCCCTCCGCACCTGCCCTGTGCCCACCACCAGCTGCCAGCACGAGAGGAGGACAGGAGAGCTCTCGGGGGCTGCACAGAGCTCTCTGGGGCTACAAAGACACGGCCACATCGAGTCCTGGGCAGGTCCCATCGCTGGGGCAACCACAGGCATTCTGACATTGCCACGGTGAGAAACCCAGGAAATAAAAGGCCACGTGCAGCACAGACCTGGAATCGACTCCCTGCGTTTCCTTTACAGCTACTCTGATGCCATTAAAGCAGAGCTCCTTTGTTGATGGCACAGAAGAGAACCCAAAAGACACCCAGCAGTTTCGTGTTTGATTGCTACATCTACCCAGAAGGAAAACACCATGACTGTAGGACAGAGGAGATCACCTCTCTGGCTGTCAGGTCCCCTTCTCCTTCACAAACTAGGCCAGCTTTTAGAAAGGAGGGACACAACTGGCTGATCTTCGGGAGAGAAAAACTGTTACTTACCGAAAAATCATCAGTTCCAGACATTGTGCTGAAAAGTAAGGTAAGAGAAAGTGAAATTTGTTGAAAATTAATACAGGTATTTTAAGCAAGACTTCATGAGCCGCCTACACTGGTCTCACTGGAGGCACAGGAAGTGTTGAACTGGTAGCACCTCTTGGTGCCTTGGCTTCAATGCCTGGCCCACAGCAGAGCTCAGTTGAAGTGCCTGGGGGATCCCTGGGTAGAGGATAATGGGCATAAATGGATTCCTTGTGTTTTAGCCCTGGGTCTGTCCCAGCTGCCTCCCTGTGCTCACTCCCAGAGCGACCCAAACACCTTCCTCGGGATAAAGTTCCCATGAAAAGCAAAGTCCTCAGACTCTCCCTGCCTCTCCTCAGACAGGTGTGACACGGACTGTAAATGGATCACATTACAACAGGCAAAATCATGCCAAGCATTCCTAGGGAGCAGGGAGCCTACCCAGACAGCGATGCCTGGGAAGTATTCCAGGTGTTTTCTAAACTGGGATTAGGGAAAGGTACGGCAGGATTCTTGCAAGTGAAGTAAATGCGTCTAAAGCAGAACACAAATCACAGAGTCATATAATGGAAGGGACCTTAAAGATCATCATGATCTACTCCCTGCCACGGGCAGGGACACCTTCCACCAGCCCAACTTGCTCCAACCTGGCCTTGGACACCCCCAGGGATGGGGCAGCCACAGCTTCTCTGCCCAACCTGTACCATGGCCTGCCCACCCTCCCAGCCAGGAATTCCTTCCCAATATCCCAACTATCCCTGCCCTCTGTCAACCCTTGTCCTGCCCCTCCAGACCCTTGTCCAAAGTCCCTCTCCAGCTCTCCTGGAGCCCCTTTAGACACGCCAAGAGGCTCTCAGGTCTCCCTGGAGCCTTCTCCAGGCTGAATACCCCCAGCTCTCCCAGCCTGTCTCCAGAACTTCCCCCACAATGATCCCTGACTGCTTTGGTCAATCCTGAGGAGCCACGCAAAGGGCAAAGCTCTGTTTGCTTTGACTGACAACAAAGACTGACTGGAGGTGAAGAACTGCTAGAAAAAGATGAGCAAGAGCAGATGAAAGGGGTGGACAAGCTCTAATGGAGCCAGAAGGTTTTAGGGGAGAGTGCAGGAGGCAGGGAGGAGCATAAGAGGAGGAAAAACACAAAATGGGAATCAGAGAGTACAGCTGCTACTGCCAAGTTGACCCCCATAAGAAACCATCGGGTTTTCCCTTGTTGCTGAGGAAGAACCACCTCCTAACACAGAGAGGGATCTCAGGGATGGAGGTTTGTAGGGACAGCCCAGATCAAATAGGTTTATAAGCTCCATTAGATTAATATATCTCCACATTGGTTGCATTATGTAATTTATAGGGTCTTCTTTGAAACTGCATTGTAAGGTTATTACTATCTACACAATTTCCTAATATTAAGACATCCTGGATCAGAACAAGGCACCATTTTGCTCAGCACCACATTTTATCTTAACAGTGACCACCAGAGAAGAACAAGAACAGGGATGACACCCCAACACTTCAGTGAGCCCAAGCTCACACACCTCTTAAGTGTTACAGGAATTTCTATGGAACAAAACCCTTCCTTTTCCACAAGCACACCCAATTTCCCCACTGGGACAAGGGGATGTCTCATTTCCCTGCTTCAGTGGGGTTCCTACGACACCCATTGGCAAGGAACTCCACAGGCTGCTTCTTTTTGGGTTCTAAACCTGCCCTTCACTGGCGGCAGCTGCTGCTCCTCCAGCCCTGCAGCTGAGGAGATCAGCAGGTCCCTCCACACCCACCCTGATCATGGTCCCACAGAGCTGTCCCACTTCCCTTCAGCTCCCCCTTCTCCACGCTGAGCTCCAGCTCCTTCCATGGACCCCTGGGCAGCAGCTATTCCATACCTTTGGTTGTTCTCCCTGCCTCTCCCTGAGGCTTCTCCAAGTCTTTTGTACCTCTTGGGATGGATGACAAGAAGACACTACAGAGAACTGAAGATGTGGGATAAGCACTGATTTATACAGTTCCATCATTTCCTTCCTAATACTTAATGCTCCATCTGCTTTGGGATCTCTGTGGAGCTGACACTTCTAGAGCAGTATTTCATTCCCCAGGGTTAAGGGTCAGCCCATCACTTTTTATATGAAAGGATGAGCACCACTCTACGTTTATCTCCTCTGAATTACACCAGATTTATCAGCACTGAATCATATCTGCCAATTCATTACCTAAACCTTCCTGAATGGCTTCATATCAACACGATATTGCTCATCTCATTTCCCAAGTTATTTATGACCACAGGGAGCAGCCCAGACCTCTGTGGAAACAGAGTCAACTCTTCAAGTAATACCTAATAATTGAAATAAACCTTGAAGAAACACCTAATAATCTAAGTAAACCTTTGAAGAAATACCTAATAACTGAAATAAACCTTTGAAGAAATACCTAATAATGGAAATAAACTTTTGAAGAAACAGCTAATAATTTAACTAAACCTTTTAAGGAACACATATCTACAAAGGTGGAATTCAGTGCCTAATTCACCAACCTGAAGGTTTGCTAAAATTCCAGCATTAGCTGCCAACAGCAGCAGTTCCTTCAAATGAGGAATCTCTGTCTCAGATCTGGGACACTTTTCAGGCCAATGACTCCCTGGTTAAAATTGAGAAACCAACTGAACTACCTCAGGAAAGTGGTTTCTGCTCCCACTATTACTAGCCCAGTGGTTTGAGAGACATCAACCAGAAACCCCTCAGTTTCTCCTCAATAAATCCCTCTGAAGTTAAGAGTTCATGAGTTTCTGCAATGAACCACACTCAGAAACACTAAGTTGACACTTTTCAGTGGCACTGAAGTTCAATTTACCTCTGTGCACACAGCAGCTATTTCATATAACCCACAGAACAAAGGAACTCAATCAGTAACACAGGGACAAGCACAAAAACCCCTTTTTAAATAAGTGCACATGGAGATGTAGTAGTGATATTAATGATCATAAAAAAATCATGGCATCAAAAAGCAACACCAAAACGGGCCAAGAGAGTCCTCCTTTCTTTAGGCAGGTGGACAGATGGGTAAGACCAACCACAACAAGAGACCAAAACAAGTCCTCAGAAGGAGTCTCAACATTTGCAGCAAAGGGTGGAAGGAAGAGAGATAATGAACTTAAAGCAGAGCTCAGAATCAAATCCTGGGATCTGTCCCAAAAGTAACACAGAGAGTAAATTCAAGTCAAGCAGGGGATAGATGCAGTTGAAACAGGCCTGGGTACCAAGCATCAACTAACACCCCCAATATTTGTTAGCAGATAATTCCCAAATATTTCTGTGCCCTGAAAATGAAGGAAACAATTCTGCTGCATGATTTATGAAAAAAAAAAAAAAAAGATAGTTAAGCATATCTTATGATGAGATTTAGTGGCTTTTTTACTTTGGCAAGCAGACAAGAGCAACATTTGTTGGCAACATTTGGGATAACTGAGCCCATGCCAAGCATGTCAAGGATCCTCTTGCAGACAGGATGGCCTATTTCAGGGATGTTTTTCAAATAGACATTTAATCTGGGTACTGCCACCTTCATTTCACAGAGAAGAAACTGAAATTACCCTCAGGCACGTTCAGACAACATATGAACTCCTCTGGGCTTAAATGTGGAATCTGTATTCCATTCAGGTTGTGCAGCACCCAAAGGATTTCAGGCCAAACCTTGGAGAAATATCACTTATATTCAGGAAAGGATTCACAGGCTCACAGACTGCTCTGACAGACAGAAGCCCCTCCAAGGAACCAAATCTTGAGGTCCCCCCTGGTCACACATGGGCTCAGGAATGAAAAACCCACGGGGTGGTGCCTTGATGAGATTTTGAGAGTCAGTGAAGGAACAAACAGCCTCTGGTTTGCTCTCTAAGCTCTCCTGGTGCACTTTTCTCTGCTGGGGGCAGAGAACAGCCCGTTTGTGTAAAGGCATTCACTTCAAACTCCACTCCAAATCATCCTTTCCTGGAGTTGGGATGAAGGAAGAGCCAGAGGAAGATGAAGGTTCAGCTGGCAGGGGGCAGAAAGGCAGCAGAGGTGGCAGCACTCAGAGGGAAGTCCTGCTCAAATCCACTGTGCTGCAAGAGATCTCCTTGGCTTTCCCAAGGCCAACAGCCCCGGAAACATCCCTGGCTTTCCAAAAGCCCAGAAACAGCCACCTCCAGCTGGTCAGGGCACCACCTCCCAGGACACTCATGGCCAGAAGCACCAAAGGGAAGCAACAGATGGACATGACCAACAGATGGACATGACCAACAGATGGACATGACCAATGCCTGCAAAAAGAGACCTCCAGGAGCTGAATTCCCTCCCATCCCTCATCCTGAAGAGCCATGAGAGGGATGAAGGACTTCATTGCACCCACCCAGAAATCACACACAGAGAAGTCTTCAGGCCAAGGCCTCCTGGACATCCAGGAGCTGCTCCCAAAAATTAAAGCAGGAAGGTGAGACCAGCAAAGCTGCCAGGCCCTGTGGCACAGGCTGGGAAGCACAACTCCAGCATGGAACTGCCAGCACAGTCCCACCAACACCATTCACAACCAACTGGTGGCTCTGGGAGAGGTCTGGAAACCCTGTTTCTGGAATGGGAGCACCGTGTGTGGTGTGCTGAACTCATCCCACAAACTGCTGCCACAACAAAGCAGCTCCACGGTGTTTTGGGAGCTCCAACCCCTCTCTGATCACGCCCATCCCACAGAAACTCATGGATGGAGTAGCATTTTTCCCATGCTCTTCCCTCTCCTGGCTTTTATCCACCACCAGTCCTCAGGGACTCTCATCAGAAAGAGCTGCCCAAAGCACTTTTCCTTTCTCACTCAAAACCAAACATCAACCACTTCCCTATTTTTTATTTTTTTTTTTGAGTTGGGTGACATTTTTCCAACACTTGATGTGCCAGATTTAGTTCCTGTCTCCAGGATCATCTTTCAAACCCTGAAAAAAATAAAAAAAAAGGCTTTCTGGATGCACCAGGCTGTGCTGCATTTCCACTGGGTGGCACAGCTCCCCCGGAGGAACCAGAGAGGTGCCTTTGTCACTCCACACATGACTAATTCCTGCCAGCATAACCTCATGCACAACAGGATCTCTGCCCACATAGGTGGAACCACCCAACACAGCACTGGGAGGGAAATGGGAGAGACACCAAAGCTTTGACAGTTCCGGAATGTTTCCTAAGATATGCAAATTCCTGCAGCTTCAGGCGTTAAATATCCACACTTTCAGAGATGGCCTTGAGAGAATCCCAGAATGGTTTGGGCTGGGAGGGAGCTGACAGACCATCTCGTTCCACGCCTCCTGCCATGGGCAGGGACACCTTCCACTAGCCCAGGTTGCTCCAAGCCTCATCCAACCCGGCCTTGGACACTTCCAGGGATGGGGCATCCACAGCTTCTCTGCCCAACCTGTGCCAGGGCCTCACAGGGAAGAATTCCTTCCCAATATCCCATCCATCCCTGCCCTCTGGAAACGGGAAGCCTCTTTATTTTTCTTGTCAGTTCTCCAGGCTGGACAATCCCAGCGCTCTCAGCCTTTCCTCACAACAAAGCTGCTCCATCCCTCTGATCATCTTGGTGGCCTCCTCTGGTCCTTTCCCCACCTTTAGTGCCTCTTTCCATGCCATAAAATCCTTCAGTCTGCCCTGGGTGTTTATCCAAAGGAAGAACAAAGTCAACTGGCAAACTCAACCACCAGCCAGGTCTCCAGTCCTCCAGACCTCCACGAGGTCTGGTGACATTTCTGCCCCTTTCCCTTCACTTTTCAGACTTCCAGGACAGATTTCAGTAGGAGTAACATCCAAATTGTGCCTCTTGCTATAAATTATCAACTACCAGGAAAAAAGTCTCCCCAACAGAGGTCCTGGCAGTTTCCAAGACCTGTAAGATATAAAGCCATAATAAAGGAAGCCCGTTCCAGCTTTCCATGCCTCCCCACCAAACCCAGCCCTGCTCACTGCAGTGGTCCCCACAGCACAGCCAGATGGTCCCATGCCAGGGAGACTTTTTGGAGGTGCCTTATTTTGAGTGCCAGCTGAGACACACCACCAGAGGAGAACAGAGAGTCCCCAGTGCCAAAGCTTCCTCCTTGTCCACACCACCCAGCCCTGTAAATTCTGGAGAAGATGCATCAGTCCAGCAGCTTGGAGTAACAAAAACTGCTCTTTCACAGCTGCCTCTGAGTTTTGTTGAGAGCTCCGGAGCCCATTCCCATTCCAGAATGGTTTGGGTTGGAAAGGGCCTCACAGATCATCCAGTCCCACCTCCTGCCATGGACAGGGACACCTTCCACTAGTCCAGATTATTTCAAGGTCCATCCAACGTGGTGTGGAACACCTTCCAGAGCTGAGCCAACCACAGCTTCTCTGGGCCTCCTCACTCTCCCAGCCAAGAACTTCTTCCTGACATCCAATCTTAGTTATTCCAGTAAAACCACCAAAACCCCCGTGTCACATCCCAGCTGAAGCCTCAGCCCTGACAAACAAACCTATACACACATTTCAGGCTCCTCAGCAGAGGCTCTTTCCCGGGAAAACCCCATCCCATCCCGCAGCTGGACACAACCAGCCCCTTCCCCACCTTCTCCTGGCACTGCTCAGACACACTCGGGCTGCAGGAAAATCCCAAGGGATTCCCAGGGGCGCCTGACATTCCCTACGGCTCCTTCCATCAGCCTCCGATCTCCCGGGTCGCGGCGAGGGCGGTTTGAGGGCGTGTCGGGTTTGCTTCAAAAGATGACAAAGCTGCCACCTTTGCTCTTACATCCCATCGGCGACGAGGCCGAGCACCAGCACGGAATTTCCCCGGGAATTCCGCCGGGAATGGGTTCTCCCTCGGGAATGACACCGGCAGATCGCCGGGGCTCTGACGGTGCCGGCCCGCCCTGCAAGGCCCGACCACGTCAAAACCCGATAAAATCCACACGCTGCTCATAAGGTAGAACCAACCACCTTTCCCGAGCCCTCTCTTTAGGGAGGGACCTTTGGAGTTAGAACCACTTGCGGGCAAATCACGCTTATTTATGAATTAGGACCGCACAGCACAAGCAGGAGCCGAACAAATACCCCACCTAGACACGATAAATACCCCACCCAGCCACGACCGATATCCCACCCAGCCACGACCCATACCCCACCGAGCCACCACCCCTCACAACCACCACCCGGTGCCCTGCAGGGCCTGGCACCGCCTCCCGTGGTGGGGGTGGAGAGGAGCGAGTCGGGGCCGGTCCGGGCGGCTCAGCGGCCGCTCCCTCGCCCTCCCCCGGCGCTGGCGGGTCCCGTGTGGGCGGTGGTGTCGGCGGGGCCAGGCCCGCGGTACCTGTGAGGGCAGAGCCGGCCCAAGGCCCGGAGCGACGCGGCGGCCGCAGCTCCACCGCTCCCGCAACGGCGCCGGAACCGGAACTGCGTCACGGCGGACACGCCCACACCGAGAGGGTGGGACACACACGGACGGGTGATACCGGCGGCGCGCGCGCTCGGACACGCCCACTCCGCGGAGGCCACGCCCATCATCTCCTTGGCCACGCCCCCTCTCTGTAACGCCGGTTATAACCCTGTCGGTGGCCACGCCCATTCCAGTGTGACCACGCCCCCTTCCCATACCGCCCGTTATTACCGTGTGGGCGGCCTCGCCCACATCCAACTGGCCACGCCCCCTCCCGCTACCGCATGTCATTGCTTTGTCATTGGCCACGCCCACTCTGATGTGACCACGCCCCCTCTCAGCTATCACCTGTTATTACTGTGCTGGTGGTCACGCCTACCGCCCACTGGCCACGCCCCCTCCTAATAGCGTCACTCATTGCTGTGTCGGTGGCCACGTCCACTCCGGTGTGACCACGCCCACTCCCGATACCGCATGCTATTTCAGTGTATGTGGCCACGCCCACCTCCAACTGGCCACGCCCCCTCACAGCACTTTATTCGTCCTCGCTTTGACCACGCCCCCTCCCGGTACTGCCTGTTATTGATGTGTCTGTGGCCACGCCCATCCCGTCTTGACCACGCCCCCACTATTGCATGCCATTGCTGTGTCGGTGGCCACGCCCCCTCATAATACTGCCACTCATTGTTGTGTATGTGGCCACGCCCATCGCCATTTGACCACGCCTCTCAACACTCCCATCGTCTCTGGGACCTTGGCCACGCCCATCGCCCATTGGCCACTCCCCCTTTCGAGCACCACAATTAGTAGGCTCGATGGCCACGCCCACCGCCAAATTGATCACGCCCCCATTACGTTAGCCTTAGCTGTGCCAGTGACCACGCCCACACACATTGGCCACGCCTTCGCGCCTAAAGCCGCGCCCATGCCCTCATAACCACGCCCGCACAGTGTGGTTGACCATGCCCACTCCGGCGCTGGTCACGCCCCGCGGCCACGTGATCGGGGGAGCCCACGTGACCCGCCCCTGAGGGGCCCGGCCCGCCCCTCTTCGCGGGGTGTGTGTTCTACGCTTTCATTTTAATGAAAAATAAAGGAATAGCTCGATTTTCGACCCCGCCCGTGGATCAAAACCTGCGCTGCAACAGTCCAGGACCACGACTCGTCGCAGGAAGCGAGGAGGCGCTTAAGGTTAGGGGGAAAAAGAAAAGGTCAAGAAATTAAAATATTTTTCTTATGAACAAACCGATCGGCTGTAGATGGTTCGGGCAAAAAGCACATTGGATCTTTATTGGAGCCAACAGCCACCGGCGGCAGAAATTTAACAGTGTCATTAGTAATCGTATAATCGGCTATTTCTCCCGAATCCATAGTGCTGCTGAAATCCCAATCCTGATTTCCTTCCCTCTTGCCCAGCAGGAGTGTCTGAGAACAATCCCGACGTCCCTCCCAATCCCCCTCTGTCCCTGAGAGGCTTTTCGAGGTGCCTCTGGAGCCCTGGCAGCCTCGGGCCCCTCAGCCCTGCCCTGGGCAGCTCGGCCTGCACAGACCCCCACCAAATCTTCGGCCACGATTGCCCCAAGTAGTCCCGTTTTACTATTCTAGGCCTAAAGTTTTAGGCTTAAAGTTCAGACCTGAGGTCTGGGCAGGTTTTCTCTCTCTGTGAGCCTCCGTGTCCCCAGGTTTTCTCCCAGTGCCCTCTCCCTTCCATGTGCCCAGGTTTTCTCCCAACACCCTCTCCCTTCCATGTCTTCATGTTTTCTCCCAACACCCTCTCCCTTCCATGTCCCCAGGTTTTCTGCCAATGCCTTCTCCCTTCCATGTCCCAAGATTTTCTCCCCCTCTCATCCTAAGTTTTCTCCCAGTGCCCTTTCCCTTGTCCCCAAGTTTTCTCCCAACCTCCTCTACCTCTGTGCCTCCTTGTCCCCAGGTTTTCTCCCAGTGCCCCCTCCCATGTCCTCAGGTTTTCTCCCAGTGCCCTCTCCCCCTGTGCCTCCATGTCCTCAGCCCCTGTTTCAGGTTCCCTGCCCTTCCCAGCTATTGCACTGATCCTGAGCCATTCCATGCCTGGCTAATTCCCTTACACTCAGCAGGGGCAATGCCCAGTGCTTCCTGAGTGTCATGTTCTGGACACTGGTTCCCTTCCCTTGGCAGGGAGTGTCTGTTTGTGCATCCCGAGGTCACTGTCTGGCCATTCTGAAGCAACGGGGGAAAAAAACAGCAGCAGGAGCAGCCCAGGAAGTGTATCCTGGGCTGCATTCCCAGCACTGTGGGCAGCAGGGAGAGGGGGGGATTCTGCCCCTCTGCTCCACTCTCCTGAGACCCCACTGGAATTCTGAGTCCAGCTCTGGGCTCCACAGCATCAGAAGGATGTGGAGATGCTGCAGAGTCCAGAGGAGTCCACAGAGGTGATCAGAGGGCTGGAGCCCCTCTGCTCTGGGGACAGGCTGGGAGAGCTGGGGGTGTTCACCTGGAGAAGAGAAGAATCCAGGAAGATAACGCTGGTGGTGTCTCACTTTAAATACCAGACTGGATCTGTAACAGCATTTTTGATCAAGAGCCTCAGCAACCAACCTCGCCAAGCTTCATGTTGGGACACACCATGTGTAGAAACAAAAAGGGTGATGAATTTTGGAGTTTTTTCCCCTCCCTTGGGTAAATGAAGTTCTTATTCTGTGTGTATATGCTATAGGCTGTAAAAAGAGATGAAGGTGCAACTTCACCTAATTTCATTGAATCACAGAATCCCAGAATGGTTTGGGTTAGAAGGAACCTTAAAGATCATCCAGTCCCACCCCCTGCCATGGGCAGGGACACCTTCCACCAGCCCAGGTTGCTCCAAGCCCCATCCAACCTGGACTTGAACACTCCCAGGGATGGGGCAGCCCCAACTTCTCTGGGCAACCTGTGCTAGTGTGGACTTTATGTTCAATTGATTCGTCTTAGTGCCAGGAATAGGACTCAGGGCAGGGCTAACACCAAGCCGCATCCTACTGGAAGATGTTACTTTGCATACTAAATTATGTAATGGAAAAAGAAAGTTGGGATGAAATTGTGACTGTGAATTATTCAGAAAGGCTGTTTGGTGTAATAATGTGAGGGCAGTTCTTCACCACAGGCTCTCAGTGCAGGGCGTGTGTTGCTGCCTGTGTGATACAAGTATTTGCCACTTTGGTTTTAGCTCAGTATCATGTAAATATTTGGGTTGGAAGGAAGCTCTGCTCTAAACTCTGTCTCAAAACAGACACAGCTGTGGACCTTGTCTGGGTGAGTTCTGAGTGTCTCCAAAGACGGACCTGGACGTTTGGTCCCTAAATACAGTCCCTGTGAGAGCTGCCTTTACTCTCTGCACTTGTGGCTTGTCCTTCTGCCACAGACCTCTGTGAAGCCTCTGCCCACGCAGCAGCACCCCCCTGGATGGCTGGAGGCTGCAGTGAGGTCCTTCCTACCCTCTCTCCCAGCTCAAAAATGCAATTTCCACAGCCTCTCATCATGCCCCATGTGTTCTGTCCCCCAGGCCCTGCCAGTGCCCCCCTGCTGAACTCCCTCTGGTTTGTCAGCATCTCTCTTGTCTTTCAGTGACAAAATTGGGCATAATTGCCTGCCTCAGCCTTTGTTTTGGGGTAAAAGACCAACAGACAATACTTAAATTGTCCAATTCAGTACATTTCAGGGACAATAACACAGATCTGGAGTTGTGACAGGCATCAGAGTCAGGAAAATTTATCACACCCGGAGGGCTGTTCATGCCGTGAACAGTAAATTCAGGGGGAACAACTACAATATCTTTTTTGTGCCTCCCTTTTCCATCAGCTAGTCAGGAGGAACCAAGACACAGTGGAGGCATCCCTTTTCTATCCAACCCAAAAATAAAAGGATTAGGGTTTTGTGGGGTTTTTTTAACAAGTTTAGAATTCTGGAATGTAATGTCAGCTTTCATTAAGAAAATGCCAGTCTCTTGCTGATGGGCTGGAACAGGGAGATACAAGATATTAATCTCCAGTTCCAGTGTTGAGTCTTTCAGGGAGATGTCACTCACTTTTCTATTCATGCCTCGCTGTGCTCTCCCAACATCAAGCACTCTGAAGAATTAGCTGAGCCACCCTGAAGCTAGATTTTAAAGGATACCAGATGGTATGCTCAATGCATGTGGTAATCTTTTATATGCTTTTCCCCTATGGCCAATCACTGACTGATCATTTCTTTCAAAACCCTCATAAAATAAATCACTTTGAAAACGACGCTGCCTCTAGTTAATAAGTGCTCTTGCTCAAAGCAGAGGCTTGTTGCCATGAAGATAAAAAATCATAAAACTGGTTGAAAGTGCATGGGGATAGCAAATGCACCCTATTGAGGAGGGGAGCTAAACTGGATTGAATTGGAAAGGAAGCATTACTGTGTGCTTGTTGTGAAATTATGAGCAGGTGAACTGTCGTTAAAGACACTTTGACGGTCGCTTCGGTGCTAACACATTTCTGTGACAAGGAGTGAATTTTTTTTGGGTACATTTTCTTCCCACAGTGGTGGATTTGATCACGTGTCAAGTTACTGCATGAGTTTGTTTTCAGGTTGCAGAGTTAGTGGTTATGTCTGGCAGCAGAAGACAGAGCTCTTCACTCTTTCTTGGCTTTTTGTGAATAAGAAGTAGGAAATTCTTCTCTGTGTGATACCAGTGAAACTCACCTCATCATCTGTCCTCTCAGAGAGGTGCCCACCTTCTCCCCATCCCAAATTGAGAACCACAATTCCCTGAAGGGATCTAAATTTCAGCACACCTCTCTGTCACAGAATCACAGAATCACAGCATCATTTAAGTTGGAAAAGACATCCAAAATCACCAAGTTCAACCTGTGATGGATCCCCACCTTGTCAACTAGACCACTGCACTGAGTGCCACATCCAGTCATTTCCTGAACACTTTCATGGATGGGAACTCCACCATCTCCCTGGCCAGCCCCTTCCAATGCTTAACAACCTTTTCAGTGAGCAAATTCCTTCTGATTCCTCCTGATTCCTTCCTCCCCTTTCCTCCACATGCCTGATCCCACTGTGGTGTTACAGGTCCCACAGCCTCTCAGTGAGTTTGGTGACATTTGCTGTTTGGCTGACAGCCAAGGCTCCCACTGGCAGATGATAATATGGAATTATGGCCCTTTGCTCTCTGAAGGTTCATGTTTTCACATGCTCACTGCTGGGGAGAAAAAGCTGGAAAATTTCTTTATTCAAAAGTTTGAAAAGCAAATGAAAGGACCCCTTACTTCATTTCTCTGTGATGTTGCAATTTGAAATGAAACTCTTTTGGACAGGGAGAAGGAGGTGAGGAGTAGCTGGCAGTGGAGGCTTTGCCCTGGCAATGAGGGCAGAGTTGATTTTCCTTGTTGCCCAGATTTTCTGACAGATAAAAACACAGGCACACAGACATATCCTAGGGGGAGAGACTTCAGAATAGTCACAGCGGGACAGCCCAAAGGTCCAGCCAGCCTGGAATCCCAAGTGACTGTGGGCAACACCAGATCCTTAGGAAAAGGAGAAAGACAAGGAATGTGGAATGATCCTCCCCTTGACCAGCCTCCAAGCCCCCGGTGCTCAGCACTCTGGGGTTACCTCCGCAGGAGCCATGGGAGCCCCACCAAAGGCAAGGCCAGTGCTGTGTGACAGGGCCGTTCATCCCATGGGACTCCTGCTGGTGATCTCTGCAATCCTCTGAGCAGCCCCTGGCAGGAAGGATGTCCCTGGGCTGCTCAATTCCCATCACTTTTTTCCTTCACTTTCTCCTGACACCGTTTGTGGCTCTATCTTTGTGCCTCATCTTATCTTTCTGTTCAAGGCAGTTGAGATCCATTTGGTCACCGAGAGACACTTCCGTGCCCGGGCACTTCTCTCTGCAAACCTCTGAGGGCCTTTGAGACCTCTGGTTTTGCACAGCCACTGACATATTCCCTGGGGACGTGGTTCAGTGGTGAACGGGGCAGCGCTGGGGTAAGAGCTGGACTCGATGATCTTTGAGGTCTTTTCCAGCCTGAATAGTTCTCTGATTCTACAGATGAAATGAATTGTTCAGTACTAAGTTGTTGGTGTCTCTGGCTCGGATGGGTATTGATGGTGCAGCCACACAGCCGAGGTCAATGATCCACTGATTGGTGCCAAAGAACACATTTACAGTCAAATGGCTTGTAGTAATGAAGGGAACAACTGCACAGAAGGATCATTTGAGCTCGTGAAAGATCTCCGAGTCACTGACATGACAAAAGTGCTGCTAAAGGGTGCGTGATGGATTAATAGACGAGAGTATTCGGTGTGAAAGGCTGTGTGGAAAGTGTTACACGCCCAGAGCAGCTCTGGAGGAGCCTGAGCTGCGGTCCCCACTAGCCTTGTGTCCACCTGTAGTATCAGCACCTTCAGGAGTCTCTCAGCGTGGTTATCTGCCCCCAGCACTTCTACACTCAGCTGGGATGGGCATTTACCACGTGTCTGGTGCAGCTGGAGGAGTTTATTCCGTTCCAAGGTTGGGTTTCATGTCTTACCTTTACTCTCCCTGCTCTGGGCAGGGATTTGTTTGACGGCTGCAATTGCCTTGTCAGTTTTGGGCTGCCCCACCGAGAGGGCACGAATTCCATCCCCTGCAACTTCACACAGTTAAACCTTGGCCCGTCAGCTAATAGCCATTTAATGCTCCAAGAAATCCCGTGGGAATAACACCCATGCCATTCCTCCTCCTTCTTTTCAGCTCTCAAGCCCTGATTAAGCAAAAAGCTTCTGCGCTGGGCTGAAGTGGTGCCTTTTAGTCGCTAATGCCATGCAAAAACGCCCTGAGAATAAAGCAGTTTTCATGGTCACTGTTAAGAATCCGCTTCCTTCTTTGGGTCTTGTTTTTCCCTCAGCCTCCTGGAAGAGTAGTCAGAACACAGATTAGCCCGGTAAAGACTTTTCAACTAATAAACACACCGCAAATACACTTCTTAGTCATATTTTAGGTCAAATGGATTTGTCAAGTCAATAGTCACCCAAGTACGAAGGAGTCCTATAAATAAATGAGACTTAAATCTTTTGAATATCTGCCCAACAGAGCTCCTTTAAAGTGCAAATAAAGCTGGAATGAACCGAAGTCAAGATCATTTCCAGGCTCATTAAAAAAAAAAATGGAAAGAAAAAACAGTAATTTGAACTTTTTAACCTTGGGGTTGTTTCCAGCCACATCTCTCGCAATGCTAATAAATTCAGAACATTCCATGAAAATCTCTATTCTTTAGACTCTTGAGGCATTTAGCATAATGTTCTCAGTTCCTCTTCTCTCTTATGAAAACAGGAAGAAATTATGCAGGGTAGTAGCTGTTTAAATACTAGAAATTCTCCCTGGGGAGAATTACAGCCATTTCAGTGATAAATTGCAAGTGAGATAAGGGAAGGTTTGGAACGAGGCTGATCCAAACTTCATTTCCAAGCTTCCTCACTGATTTCAGGGCTTTTTGGATGCGGTTTGGGACAAGGCAGCCTCAGCCCAGCTGAGTTTGGGCGTCAGGTTTGTCCTTGTGCAGTTCGCCCTGGGGAGTTTGAAACCTGGGCAAAAGACCATCAATCCTGCACTGGATTTTTTTTTTTTTTCCATGGAAATCCTACATCCACACTCTTCATCCTGAGCGTTCCCAGCAGGCAGGCTGCTCTTCCCCCAACCGGAGCAGAGCCCTACAGCTCCAGGCTGGAAGCGAGCAGCCTGCCTTACCTCAGCCCTCCCTGCCTGGGGCTCAGCACTCCTCCTCCTCCTGGAAACGTTTGCGATATTGTCTGAAGAAATCAAATCCCCACCATAAGCCCTTTGACAAGGGCTGAAGGCATCCTAATTAATTAGCAGGAATTCGCCTCTGCACAGCCATTTGGAAAGCGAAGGGACCGACTGTTGTGATAAAGCGCCTCGCCAAACGTCGCGGGCTCTGCTCTAACAGCATCCCGGGGATCTGAGGCCGTAATTGCCGTGTTATTTCCGTGCTCCCCAGGGCTCTGCTGGAGGCAGTTGAGCAGAATGGGCACTTCAAATCTGCCTCCGGCGAGCTGCGCTCCCCGCTGCCTCCTTTCCCAAATCCCTCGTTGCCTTTGCTGCGCTGGGGAGGGGAGCTCGTTTTTCTCCTCGTCCTCCTCCTCGGGGAAATTCCCATCCTTTGATTCCCCATCCCATGACTGCCGCCCCGCACTTGGGTAATGCGCCGCTGTAGAGCCTGCTCCTTCCACCACCGCTCCTGGATCCACCAGTTGCTTCCCACTGGGGATTCCCTTCGGGACACGGAGCATCTCCTTGGCTTCAGTTTGGGAGGTCGGCGGCACCAACTGTTACAACACAAATAACGTGAATAACACGAGAGTCCAGCCCAGTGTCACAGCACCCAGGCCGGTCGGGAACCTGAGAAAACCAGTCTCCTTCTGGCCCGGATCACTCTCCTTCCTCGGTGCTACTTTATCCAAACACATTCTTGGGAAAACAACAAGATCTGCTGCCAAAATAGCAGAGAGAACCAACTCCCCAAACAGGAGGCCTTCCCCGAGCTCCGTGGGTTTCGTGAAGTGACAGCAGGTAAAAACCACCAGCGCAATGCTCTTTAAACTTCTGAGCAGCTCCTTATGACACGTTTTTTCCTGAGGAGCAAAGAGGTGGGAGCAGGGATTGCAGGAGCCAACTCCAGCAAAACAAATAGGCTGAAGTGGAGTGAAAGATGAGGGGATTTTCCCTCAGAAAGGATTTCACAGCCAGCACTGAGGCTGGGGCTGCTGCTGTAGAAATTACTTTTAGACATCATATATTTGTAGCGTAACACGTGAGTGCTAAAACGTATTTTCATAATTAAAAAGAGCTGTAATTAACGAATTAAGTGCACACTTGTGGAGATCCACTCTCATTCATTCACTGATTTACGGCCAGTTATTTGCAATGACTCTCCCTACTGATAGAAATTCAGACACGTTTAGCCTGTGAATCCAGAATCATAGAATCACGGAGTGTCCTGAGTTGGAAGGGACCCACGAGGATCACTGAATCCACCTCCTGGCTCTGCACAGGACAGCCCTGAGAATCCCACCCTGTGCCTGAGAACCTTGTCTATTACAATACAACATTTTAGTGTTTTATTCAAAACAACTTCATACAGTAACACTTACTTTGATTTTGACATGAGTAAAGCACACACTGCTGAACTGACTTGGCCACTGCCTGAGCTGCTCTTCCTTGAGCCTTCCCTTGTGACCACTTGCTGGGCACAGAGGATTTACCCAGATGGACTTTTGGCCCAGCCTGGGTTGGCCATGCATGTGTTTTGCTTTTCTATAAAGCTGGATAAATAAAAGTTTTGCATTGGAGTACAAATGTGATAAAGCTGAGGCTGGCGGGGGGGGTGACAGGAGGAATTTTGGATACTCACAACAGAGCTTCAGACAGCAGGAGATAGAGGGAGGTGCATACATTTTTTCCTGCTTTCCTCCCTCCCCCTGAGCATTTCAGGTTAAAGTGGATAAGCCCCACTTGTGATTTCAGCTGTTACAGTATTAAATTCCATTTGCTAACACTGCACGTTTTTTGTGTGGCAACAAACGTGCCTTTTTTTAGCTCATAAACTGTTGAATGAATTTATCTGGACTAATTACTACCCTAATGTGGCCAAACGTTTGGCAACCAGGGTTGCAAGGGGTGCTTTCAGGAGTGCTGTTTGATGACAGGGTGTGGGTGTCAAAGCAATTGGGAGCAGAGACTGGGGGAAGAAGGACTGAAGATTCTGGAACAGGGACACGACCATGGCTTGGGAAGCCCCTGGAAAGAGGAGACTCCCGCTCCTCTATTTTCTTGCCTCCCTTTTGCTTCCCTTTTGGTCTTCTCCTTCCTCCCCCTCCTTTCCCCCCTCGATAATCCTTCCTGTCTGGAATCACAATAAAAGGACCACATCAGATAAGCCAAGGGATTCTTCCCTTTTGCTACCATGTGAAGCACAGTATCAAAGTATTCCCTGCACCCTCCCAGCTCATGTGAAAGAAAGGATCCTTTTATTCCTTGTGCATCCTTCTGCCTAGCCAAGAATCTGCCACCCACTCAGGTAATTTGTACCAACAGATCATACCTGTGGCAGCAGAAGGTCCTGTCAGGAGGGAATATCCAGCAGAAACCAGGCATTGCTCATGTGTGAGGAAGGCTGTCTGGGAGAAGGGGGGAGAGCTGATTTTTTTATTGGACTTGTTAGGAGGAGAGGAGGATTTGGGAAGAGGCTTCTGCTCAAACAGGGAACTTCTTATCTTACCTTAATAAGTGTGTGTGTTCTTAGTGAGTCAAGGAAATGCCTCATGTGGCTGGGTACTCAAACTCACATCCTCCCACTCAGTGCCCCCTTTGACCATATCTTCCCTAATAAAATATTCTCCCATTTCCCCTTCCCACTTGCCCTCTCCTTGGGCACAGGACCAAGATTCCTGGTGTACAAGGATACAGAGCCAGCAACATCACTCTGAGATATAATTTGGCTTGGAGAATATAAAAATGACAGGATGTTGCCGTGGCCAACCCTGTGGTCCCTCAGTGCCAGCAGGACCTCAGGCAGCTTCTGGTGTGATGCCAGTGGTTCTGCTGTAAAGAGAGGGGCAGGAACAGCCTTCAGCCTGCCCTCAGCTTCCCAGGGCAAAGGTGTCCTGAGGAATGAGGAAAAAGGGGAGCACCCTTTGTATGTCTGAAGCATTAGAGACCTCTGGAATAAAGCTACGGTGCTGATGAAACAAAGAAATTAAGGCTGGGGGGCTGTTAATTTCTGATATGCTCAAACCATTAAAAAATATCCAACCCCCTGAAATGATCTAATTTTGCAACTCTGCAAATGGCAGACTTAGTAGAGGTACTCCCTCCCCCCTGTCCTCCCTCCCCCAGAATTCCTGGAGACCTTTTCTGCTCCAAACAACACAGCCAGTGCTCAGATTGATTTTTCTTCACTAAATTTGCTTGATTTTTCCCCACCCTCTTTTCTAGGCTTTGGTTATCAATTAAAAGAACACAACTCTTTTGTCTTGTGTGTTGCTCCCCTCAAAATAATGAACTGTTTAATACACTCGAGGCAATTTCAAATTATCTAGTTTAATGAGGAAGGTTGTGATGGAAGATTTATTACCCTTTCTGATCTGCTAATGTATTTTCCCAACCATCCCAGCAGAACCAATCACAGTATTTTCATTATACACTCTATTTTCAGGGGTTCATTAGTTGCAGACTAAAAATAACAGCGAAGGTCTCAGTCTGAAAGCTAATCCAATTTTTTTTTAAATTGGAAACAAAATTTGATCAGACAACTTTCTAATCATGACAGCACCAAGCCATCAAGACCCTGACAAGGTGTTTTGTCCAATTTGAAATTTCATGTGGTGACACATAAAGACCTGACCTAGAAATACAATCACAGAACTGCTACGAAGGACAAACCCAGCCTTTTCCTTAAACAAAAAACCCCACGTTAGCACAAGCCATGGCCTCTTGATGCACATTAAAATTAAAAGGTCTGGCAGTGAACCTGCTCAGCTGAGACGCACTCAGAGATGCTCTGAGCTAGTGGCTGAGTATGAGATCTCAGAAATAACAAAGATTTTTTATCTTGCCAAAGAATTAAAAAGAAAAATAAGATGGAAGAGCTCCCAGATAGCCAAAGGGCCTCCTACCTCAAAGCTTGATTCAATCTTAACTTGACACTTCCCAGAATTGCCTTTGTGCTGTTGGATTAGTGTGTGAGCCTGGCTGGAGCTTTTCCTGCTGCATCATTTTCATATGCCAGACCCACAGGCAGAATAAGAGGAGGGGGAGACAAGGAGGTGTGGATTTTACAAGGAATGCTCTTCAGCAGCGTCACCACCACGGTGGGAACGGGCAGATGTTCTGCCCGGGTGGCAGCTGTTCTGCAGGGCCTTCAGCCTCATGTCTCTGCAGGGAAGAGGGATCCATATTCCCAAGGACCACCTTTAGCAGAAGGACTCTGGCTTTGGCCCTTTACACAGACCAGACATCCTTACTGGGTAAGGAGCCTTTTGGGACTTCCAGTTGTGCTGTGACTGTGTTCATCATAGAATCATGGAATGGTTTGGGTCGGGAGGGACCTTCAAGATCATCCAGTTCCACCCCCTGCCATGGGCAGGGACGCCTTCTACCAGCCCAGGTTGCTTCAAGCCCCGTCCAACCTGGTGTTGGACATTTCCAGGGATCCAGGGGCAGCCACAGCTGCTCTGGGCAACCTGTGCCAGGGCCTGCCCACCCTCCAAGGGAAGGATTTCTCTCCCATATCCCATCTATCCCTTCCCTCTGGCAGTGGGAAGCCATTCCCCCTTGTCCTGTCACTCCAGGCTCTTGGAAATGTCCCTCTCCATCTTGTAGGCTCCCTTCAGGTACTGGAAGGTCACAGGTCTCCCAGAGCCTTCTCTTTTCCAGGCTGAACAATCCCAATTCTCTCAGCCTTCCCTCATGGGAGAGGTGCTCCATCCCTCTGACCATGTTGTGGCAACCCCAGGAGCTGTGCTTGATCCAGGCTTGATCCCTCAGACTGGTTCCAAGTCCAAGGGATTCTCCCCAGTAATAAAATAACTGGAATATCCACAGGAGGATATCTGTGGGACACTTGCCAGTAATTCCCAACCCTGCAAAGATCACCCCAGGAATGACCTGCCTGGGGGAGGCTGGGCTGAGGATGTGTTTTGACCAGATAACACATCACCCAGACACCCAGGGGATTTTTAAAAGGGATATAGGGAAGAGGGAAGTTATTGCCCCTCACTATAGATTTTAGATGCATAAATTATATATTTACATTCGGAGCTCTATTATTCATAGAGTTGAGTAAACAAGTATTGATTTTTACACTGTAGCAGAGATTAAGTATTTGTAGTGATGCAGAGGCTCCTCTTTTCACCCTGGGTAACTCTGACCTCGTGGATGCTTCCTGAGCAAGGAATATCCTTTAACAAGGGTGATCAAGTTTAAAACCAGTCGGCTGCTGCTGTGGGGAATGGAAATCAATGTGCATTTCCTTCTGAATGGACAAGTCCTCCACCCGCACCACGTCATGTGTGTGGCTCTTTGAGATGCTGAACCAGACAGGCAGAGGCAGAAAACAAGCAGAGAAAGGATGTGTGAAACCGTCTCAGCTCACACAGAGCATCTTTGGTGGCTCTCCCAGTTCATGGGAAGAGGCACAGACATGCTGGCTGTGTGAATAGAGCAGAAAAAACAAGCTTAAATGCCTTTTTAAAGTGATGCTACTGCAGAGATCACTTTAAACTCTCTGTGAAGGGTTCTGCCATCAGCATGTGAGCTTGTGTCAAGGTTTCTCTCTATTAAATATTTCTCTCTATTAAATGTTTCTCTCTGTTAAATATATGATACCACCATGCACATTTAGGGGTGACAGATTAGGAAACCCCTTTAGCTGTGCTTTCCAGTGCTCTGTGATTTCAGAGGTTAACCAAAATCACTTACTTCATAGCTAACTCTGCTATACTGAATCAATGAACAAGTGCCTTATTGGATTTTTATTGCAGTTAAAATTGACAGTGAAAATCACTGGGATATACTTAAAAATGGGAAGGAAATGTACGTTTACAATAAAAAGGTCTCTGAAGGTCTCTTGTTTCATAGGAAGGAAGCTGTCTTTATAGTGCATGAACTATAAAAAATGATTAAAACTGGAGAGAGACAGGAAGCTGATAATTTGATTTATCATCTTAATGGCCATGATTCATGAATAAATAATATAATGGTTTATGTCTCCCTTGTAAAAGAAGTAGAGAAGAGCAATTTGTCTAATAAATGACTTCAAAAATTACAGCTGAATCTTGTTTGCCACGTTTGTTCTATTTAAAAAGAATGAGTGAGTATCTTATTTCTTATTACTTACTAGGACATTTGTTGTATTATTTATAAGAGTCAAAAACCTTAACTAAAAGCCACTCATCTCTGACCACAGTCTCCCATTAGCTTCAAATTCAGGAAAGAGAAAAGGATTGATCACTAGATCAATAAATCCAGCCTTGGATCTGACTAAAAGCTTCCTTTAACCTCCTTCCTCCAGCATCCTTTTTCAAAATTAAAGCATCCCCCTTTTTAATTATTTAAGAGCCTGTCAATTTTACAGTAAGGCCCTGTATGACTGCATCATACAAGGATTTCTCCTTTCTCTTGGAAGCACACCAGCATCTTTAAAAGGAAAGCATTTAAATCACGATAATGTGTTGGTTTGTGTTGTTGGTTTTGTTTGAAGTTGGATGTGCTGCTATAGATACACATATCCTGCTCCAAATATGCCCTGGATTTCATCAAGACGAGTGCTGAGAAAAGGGAAATCGAGGAGGAATGTGCATTCCCAATTACCAGACACCCCCCACCCCGCCCCCGACCCCAGGCCCGTCGATGCTACTGCTGGAGCTGAAGTGGCTCCGTATCGACGGCCCTGGGCCAGGCACTGACATTGTCACAGAGCTGCAAAAAGTCACTCCAGGCAAAAGCAAACTCCAGAGGACACAATTAATGGAGGGAGTGGTTAATTCTTTTTAAACCATCCTGTAAAAATAGCTTGCATATGCAGTTTGCCCAGTGTGCATCAAGAGCCTGACCTGCTTTTATTCCCCTTGTATCAGAATAATTTATCAGAATCAGATCTTTTCTCTTCCAGGGAGCTGTTCACACCAATTCAATACCCTCTGCTTGTAGTGTCCTGCTATGGGACAGCCTTCAAAACACTACAGTCCACATCATGCAGTCCACTGATCCAAAGTGGACTGGGTGCCCCAAAACATTGGGCCTGTGGCCAGGGCCACCTCTGGATTGTGTCCTTGCACGACCACTGACCTGCTGTGTAGCCTTGAGCATGTGCTTTTTTGGGCACATCTTTTCCTTGTTCCACGTTTAATTTTTATCCTGAAGAATTTCTGCCCTGGCAGAATTTGGACTTAGAAGAGAGGTTGTTGATTCTCCATCCCTGGAAGTGGCCAAGGCCAGGTTGGACAGAGCTTGGAGCAACCTGGTCTAGTGAAAGGTGTCCCTGCCCATGGCAGGGGGTGGAACTGGATAATTTTGAAGGTCCCTTCCAACCCAAATCATTCTGGAGTTCTGGGATTTTAGAAATAGGAAGTTCTTAAGCCTGTTTTAGAGGCTAATTTTTTAGAGGGTTTCAACACTGAACTCAGGACCCGGTTGTCTTTGGATCAAGCTGTTTTAAAGTGGTATTGGAGTGGGCAGCACTGATAATGCTGTTAATGACAGCAGCGGGAGGAAAACTTCAGGGTGACAATTCTTGGCATATTGTAAAACCAGTTAAATTCTGCAAGGCTTATAAAAAAATAGCGGGACATGAGAAAAAATGGTACTTGGATTTAAAAAGTTGAGTTCTTATCTTTTATAAAACATGTTTAATTCATGCCATGGATCTTCCACAGACTGCACTTGTGTACACAACTCCATGTCATTAGGGACCAGTGTCACACTTGGCCAAATGAAATAGGAAAAAACAGGGCAAACCTCCACAAAATCCCATTTATCCATATTTTCTACATATGATTGCTCTAAAAAAATGCAATTAACTGCCCCACAGTCCAAAGGCACTACTTTTATGTGCTGCACCTTCTTCCCCCAACTACTGTATTACATAGGTCTCCTAAATTTGGAGTGCTCAAGAATTTTTTTGGGATAAGTGATGCATCAACTCGTGTCAAAACAATGTAGGCTGCACCCAGAATGATGCTGAAACACAGAGCGTTGGGGAATGAGACCCCAAAAAAGGGTCTCTCTTGGCCTTTCATTCTGAAAGGACAAAATCTTCGCTGGCTGTGGAAATGCTGGTGGCCTCCAGGAACTTCTGAAGTTCAACTTTCGGTCAAAATCTCTCTTTTGTGGTCTTGCCATAAAATTAATACTTATCTCCATTAAACTTATGAGCTTTTTGCCCTAATAAAGAGTTTTCTGAAAGAGAATTTTAATCAAGCAGACTGCAAGTATCTCTGATGTCACTCCAGCTCTTGAACTTGGATCCAAAAATCACAGCCCACTATCCCACCACGAGGGGCAGAGTGGAAAAGAGCAGAGCAATGATGATCCCTACCCTGGACTTAGAAAATAGCAGTGACAGGGTGAAAAATAGACTTTTTCATGTAGAGCTGTCCTGGGTAAAATACAGTTTATGCAAAAGGCAGTGAGTGGAAGCAGTACAAGGAAAATAATACAGAAAAAAGGGCAGTTTTTCTGACATCAGCCACACAATTCCACTGGCACAGAGAGGAGGGGGAATCTCAGCTGGTATCAGCCATTGGAAGTGCATCAATAAAGCCACACTGATTTACAGCAGTTGAGAGGTGGTCCTGCAGTGTGTTCATCCATGTGCAATGCCATGGATTGATGTGGTGGTGTTTTCTCCCTGGAGACTCTGGGTCAGGACCTGGTTAAAACCCAGGGAAAAAAAAACCAGGCTGCTTTCTGGGCAGAGGTCCCTGGAAATCTGTTGGCACCATCCCAGTGGCAGCAGCTCAGTGGAAAGGGGTTTTGTGTGGCAGGTCCTCGGAGGAGTTGCATGGCAAAGCTTCCTTGGAACCCCTGAGGAGCCAGCTTGCTAGAGGGATTTGATGAATCTGTAAGATTCTGTACAAGGGGAAATTAAAGGATTCAAATCAAACTATTGCTTAGTTTTGGTCTACAGTCTGAGAGAGAGAGACTCCGTGCTCAACCACTCCTTGCCTGCACACAGATTCCCAAGGGATCAGTGATGGGTCCATTCTTGTTGAATTTACTCATCAGTGACCTGGATGAAGAGACAGAGTGTGCCCTCAGCAGGTTTCCTGATGATACAAGGTTAGGAGGAGTGGCTGACACACCAACAGGCTGTGGTGGCATTGAGCCAGGGCCAGACAGGCTGCAGGGATGGGCAGAGAGGAACCTAAGGCTGCTCAGCCAGCGTCCTGTACCTGGGAAGGAACAACCCCAGGCACCAGCCCAGGCTGGGGACTGACCTGCTGGAGAAGGACCTGGGGGTCCTGGTAGGTGGGTTCCCCAGGAGCCAGCAGTGTCCCCACCACTGGTATCCTGGGCTGTGTGAAGAAGAATGTGGCCAGCAGGGTGAGGGAGGTGACCCTGCCTCTCTCCTCAGCCCTGGTGAGGGCTCAGCTGAAGTGTTGTGTCCAGTTCTGGGTTGCCTAGTACAGGAAACACAGAATTACTGGAGTGGGTCCAGTGGAGGAGGGCCATGAAGATGATGAAGGGACAGGAGCATCCCTTATGAGGAAAGGCTGAGGAAGCTGGGCCTCAGCTCTGGAGAAGAGACAGCTGAGAGGGGAACCTACCAATCCATGCAAACACCTTCAGGGCAGGTGTCAAGAGCATGGGAACAGACTCTTTTCAACAGTGCCCTGAAACAGGACAAGGAGCAACAAGGCACAAAATGAAACACAGGAATTTCCACCTGAGTATGAGACAAAACTACTGTGTGGGCAACTGAGCCCTGGAACAGGCTCAGAGAGGCTGTGGAGTCTCCTCTGGAGATACTCCAAACCCACCTGGATGTGATCCTGTGCATCCTGCTCTGGGCACACCTGCTGGAGTAGGGGGGTTGGACTGGAGGATCTCCAGAGCTCCCTTCCAACCCAACCACTCTGTGATAACCTCAGGCACAGGTCACTGCTGGCTTTTTGATAACACATTCGTAATTCCTCAGGCTCAGAGACTCAGTTTCTAAAGCATTTTGAGAGGATACAAAGGCTCCCTGAGATCAAAGGAGAGGAAACAATGTGGTTGTTGTAGCTACAATTACATCACCTCCATACTCTTTTGGCAGAGGAGTCCCGTGCCCAGCCTTGGGGGAGGGGATAAAGCACACCCAGGAGAAGGGAACAGAACCGACCTGCAGCACCTCCTGGAGCTGCACCTCCTGGGGCTCCACCCCAGGCCATCCCTGCCTGACCCCAGATCCTCTGAGCCTCCGTGGGATTCCACCAACAATCCAGCAGCAGATCTGCCTCCCCATGTAATGTAAGCAACGCTTTCAGCAGCATGAGCCACGCCTGGTTTTCCCGTAGACAGAATTTGGCAGGAAGCCGTTCGGCCGAAAGCTTCACATTGCAAGAAAAAGCTGCAGACTTTTTTCTACTTTTCTAACTATACTTATTGAAAAAGCAACCCCCTCTACTAACGAAGCAGGAAAGTTACTCATCATCACCTCAGGCTCAACCGTGCAGGATGAGATGGTTCCATAGGCAGATTTTTAAGGAAACATCTTCCTCCCACCCTGGGTTTTATCACCGAACCAGCAGCAGCTCCTGTACTGAAACCTGGGTATTTCATACAGTGAAATAGTAACACGGAAACAGAGTTCCCAAGTCCAAGCTCCATCTATCACAAGTAACCACATCATTATCCCTTGTAGACACTGATCAAATCCCAGTTTATGAGCAGTTTGCTTTTTACTGCTATTATACAAAATGAAAAGCTGTTCCAGAACCCCACAGCTCTGACAACAAGGAGCCTTCCTCTTTTCCAACCAAAACCTTTCCAGGACCAGTTTGTACATGCTTGTTCCTGCACTGAGTGTTGTCCTTAACTTGAATTGTTTTTCCTCTCCATGGTATTTAGTCCTCTGATGTATTTATAGAAAGATCATATCCTCTTTCAAACTTCATTTTGCTTGGAATAGTAATGTTAGAAATAGACCGATGAATTTACTGTACTGGGTAGGGACGGACAGACGTACACACACACAGAGGTTAGAGCACTCATTTTAAAAGAAATGCAGAAAATACAGATGAGTCAATCTTTAGTTAACAGTGCATTATTTCAAACATGTCAGCAACACATGTGAACTACAATAGAAAAGACAGATCAAGTTCAAAACTGATTTTTGGGGGTTTTCCGATCTAACGACTACCCATCTATAGAAATAGCAGAAAGTCTACCTGGAATTCCATAAAACTCTAGTCTGGGAACAGTACCAAAAGCCCACAATGAACATAATTTCTAAAAAAGGGAGCTGGGAAGACTCAAAATACATTTGGATAAAAGAGCCTTAGACAGAGACTAGTCTGGGTGGTAAATAATCTGCAGAAAAAGAAAAAAATCATCAAATTACTATTAAAAAAAAACAACCTAGAAGGAAAAAAAGATCAATCATACTATTGCCTGCTCAGAGACTTCTTTCACAAAAATATTTCCTAGTTTTGCTGCTCTGGCACATCAATCCTGAGCACTCTAACTTTTGACTTATAATGATACTCCTTCAGATACAGCTTCACCGAGGGAGGAATGGGAAGGGCATCGATACCATCATAAGTTGTAGAGTTGCAAATCACCGTTCGACATATATGCTGGAGGGAGAAAGGGAAAGTCCTGTTCAGGGGAGTGGATAGAAGTGGCTCAAAGAACATACAGGAACTTGGATCTTTGTAGTGTTCCAGGAGTCCCGTGATGTCGGGAGAGTGGAAGACACAAGGGTCGTGGGCATCGAAGCTGAAGTTGTGGTTCCACTGCTCTATCCGCGCGTGGAGGGAGCGACTGTAGCGCCTGAAGCTCACGGAGAACAAATAGTCCTCCTGGGCGGAATCTCGCAACAAAAACGTTCCCTCTGGCTTTCCCTCCAGCAGCGCCTCAGCTGCGTATTTATCCATGACTCCCCAGTAGCAGGGATTGTTATTGATCTGGAGGAGGTCTGGCACGAGGCAGTGCACATAATCGATCTGCGTGTGGTATTTCGGGGGCGTTTCCATCCGTAGCAGCTCATCGTCCGTTTCCCACTTGGGCTTGTTTCGTTTCCTGGAACTCGTGCACAGAGTTATAACTTCGTCGTCGGAGTCCATGTCGCTCTCATCCCTACTGCTCCTTGTGCCCTTTCCTGCAGCCAGCTCAGACCTGGGATCCCCCCGAGAGGAGCTGCTGTCGGTGAAGTCGCAGGACGGGGAGGGAGACTCCATCCCCCTGCCGGTGAGCTCCTCATCCCGCAGCTCATCCTCCCTCTCCTCATGCTGGGATAAGTCAGCAATTATCCAGTCATCCGCCTGGGGACTGATGGGGGCCGTGTGCCTTTTGATCAAGTGCCACCGAAAAGCCAGCTCCGAGCGTGGGGGGAAAGGACACTTGTCCAGCATCAGCTCACTGATATGGATTTTCCTCTTGGCTGGCAGTCCCGAGGCGTGGCGGCCGCTGCAGTTCTTTATGGGAAAGCACTGACCCACAGCATCCTGCAGCTTCTGCTTGAGCGAGCGGCCCAGAAACCTGTGGCCGCAGGAGCGGTCGAGGTCCAGCTCGATGGACGAGCAGCTGTATTTCCTCTCCTGGCTCCTCCGAGTTGTGCCTGCTCTCCCCGTGGCGTTGGGTGTCTCGGATTCAGGACAGTGCTCGCTCTTCTTGGACCAGGAGAGCTTCTTCCCACTCCACACGTAGCCGTCCTTCCTGTCGGCGCTTCTGCTGCGGCTGCTTTTGGGTCGCACGTCTGCGTTTTTAGTGCCGCTGCTCTCCTTGTTTTCTGCCATGGTGACAGCTTTGCTTCACACGTTGCCAGGAAGCGCAGTGTGCTCCTCGTAGGGTTTCTCTACATAGGGAAGCTTCCTCGAGGCACCTTCTGGAAATGTCTAAGGGGAAAAGACAACACGGCTCAGTTATGCACAGGCAGTCCAGCATCAGTGCTGGGTACAGGACAACAGCCACGATTAATTGCTGACCATGTAAAGATCATGATCGGGGTGAATTCCTACCCCAAAAACACCAGCCTGATCCCAGACAAAGCTCCGTTAACCCTCCCTTGGGAAAATCATCCTCCAGAACAAGCCCTCTATCGTGTTTTTAGGGAATCCATTCTGACTATGCAGCAAAGCAGAGTGGTTTAGGTGTTGGCAATCCCACTGTGCCAGGGCCCATCCCAAAAGGAATCCCTCCCTGTGGCAGGTTTGTGCTTCAGCTGTTTATGGAGCAAATTCTGCATCTCTTCCAAATAACCTTTCAAGAAGGAACAAACCAGAACAGAAACAACTAGGTCAGAGTACAAAGAGCTACTGTACCTAGATGATATGCCTGTTTGCTACTAATCCACATGGTGGGATGCCAGAGATCTTTTTCTTAACTGACACTTTTGGGTCACTTTCTGGATGAAAGAAAAGGAATCTATATTAAATTTTATCAGTCACAGATTCCGTCAGTTTCTGAAAGCTGTTTTCCTCTGCCTTTCCAAACGGAGCTAGGAAACACCGAGCCCCCAAGGGATTGAAATATCTGGGGCTTTACATACTGAAAAGGATTAAAACAATCCAGTCCCTTACTAAAAGCAATTTTAAAAGGCCGTGAAAGATGGAACTGCTTATTACTCATTAGAGAGGGAAGTTTACATTATTAAGATCAGCGTTGCTCTGAGACCTACGCCTGCTGATCTCATTTTCTTTTGTTTCCAAAGGTGTATTGAACTCTCAGATAGATAAGAGGTTTCCTTTTGAATGCTGCACTTTGAAAAAGAAAAAAAAAAAGATTTTAAAAAATCCTCTTTTGATTACTCAGTTGAAAACAGAGTGGGATTTTTCCGAGGTACCCAGATGGCAATATGGAATGGGTGCTCTACCTCCCTGAGGTAAGGCAGGATGCAGGAATATTTCCCATCATGTGTCATGGTCAGGATATTATATGGTGCTTTTGCACCAAAACCACACACAAACCCCTCTGTTCCACGGGGGTTTTTTCGCTGTGGGTTTTTCTGTTGTAGTTTTTTTGGGGGTGTTTGGGTTTCTGCCTTTTTCTTTTTTTTCCCCAACTAATTGACATGGTAAATACTAAGCAGGAAAAGAAAAGGGCATCCACTTCCTCTCTCCATTCAATCCATTCTCATCATCGGGATCAGCCAGCATGACACAACCTCTCTGTGGTCCCCTGGGGCTGTGCAGGCTGAGTTCGAGCCTCTGCTCTCAGTAAGAGAACGAGACAGCCGTGCCAAAAGGCTCCCAGGCAATCTGGGGGCCAAATGCAGCCCAGATGGAACTTTCACCCAGCAGTTTCTGACATTGCATTCCTTATTTAAAACCCACGAAGCTGAGAGCTGAGTGGGGGAAAGGAAAAGGGAGGAGATGCAGAAATGTAGGGTGAGGGTAAAATAGCTTAAATATTGCAAGCGTGTTGGGGGGTGGGAAATGGCATTAGAGCAATGCAGGTGAATAGCTCCTCACTGATACAAAGAGGAATTGTGGAACCAGGTTCTTATTCTAGCAGTTACAAATCAAAGATTAAACTAAAGATTTATTTTTCTTCTCTAAGGATTTTGCAAATTGCTTTTCAGTGAAAGCATTGCAAGACACAGTGAAGACAGAAGAAAGGCAACGTTTTTATGAGACTCAAAACATCCTTATTTAGACCAGGATTCATTGATTGCTCTTGGAACATTGATATTTTTCACCCAGAAACAGCTAGAGTGGAGCACTGAATTTTCTTCACAATTTAAAGAAAGAGGGGAAAAGGCAATCTCATTTACCCTGGTGATAATCTGAAGTAACCGAAGACAAAAAGTTATTTAAGATTCATCCTGTAGTAAAACACATTAACTCTCTCTATATGGGATTTTTAATCGGACAGAGAGACATCATTGAGGTTGCAAAGTCAGGTACTTAAAAATTAGGATGCAACAGTTTGTAATTGCTTTTGAAACCTCCAATTATCTCGTTCTGCTCATCCAGCCCATACAAGGAATAAGAATACCCAGAATATGGGCTTTTAATTAAAACCTGCAAAACATACAGAGCCCAGATGTGCTGAAAAGGCCCATTATTTCCTAACTTTGGCCTTCCAGCTGAAAGAAGCTCAGTGTTTCATGGCATTTCTGGGTCGGTGCTGTGTGTGACTGTAAAGCCACCTCGTCCTTTGTACCTTTTTCCTCTCACAAACCATTAGTGGCACCTGAACCCTGGAAGTGAAGCTGGAGGAGCAGCACGTGATGCTGCAAAGCCACGCACCATTAGCCAGAGCTGCTTCCCTGGGCTTTGCAGGCTGCTGGAACCCAGGTGCCAGCTCTGCCACGTCACAGCAGGAATTGCTTGTCAGGCAGAGCAGCAGAGCTGTGAAAAGAGCAGGGAATGAATGAAGAAAAAGGGGGTGTCATCCTACTAAAGCCAGGTTTGGACCGCGGTCAGGGAACTGTGGTCAGCTTGTGACTCAGGAGACTAAAGCCTCGTTCCCAAATGTGGGAAGAACATCTGTGTACTCCAAAACATCAGCCACAGGATATTTAGGTGCCCAAATCCCCCCATTTTGGCATCAGAACAGGGGATCGCCCCTTCATGCCCTTCCATGATTCACGACCCCACCAATAAAACGGGGACCCAAAATAATTAAGAGTGTCTGAAAGGAAAAGGCATAAAGGGCGGGGAGGCATTCAGTGCTCTATTAGCACTTCGGGCTATCCATCTAAAGCAGCTCTTCCTTTCACATTTCCAAGGGAAATGCCACGCACATCCATTAACGCCGCAGAAAGAGCCGGAGAGGAGGGCAAGGATAAAGAGAGGGAAGACAGAGTGTACTTTTCCCTACAGGGCAAGGTTAAATGGAGGAGTCCAGCGCTGTGCAGCTCTCACACACCAGTGCTGAGCATCTTTTGGTAGATGTTATTAGTGTCCTGCCTCCAAAAGCCTTCTCCTGCACGGGGACACCTCAGGCATCTCCAGCCGGCAGATTTGACAAAACCCTTTTGCTGGAAAGTCTTCCCTAAGGAAACAGCCAAGATAAGGCAACGTGCAGGGAGGAGCAGAGTTCACTTTGGGCCACGGGACCTGGCTTGTGGTCCAAGGTTACCCAGCACTGTCACAGCCACAGTCCCTGGGGACAAGCAGAGAGCTGGGTGGGTTTTGGTGGTGGTGGTGGTGTGATGTGCCCAGCTCCCTCCTTCACAGGTTCCTCTCTCTTGTCTGCAGACAAGCTGATTTTTCTTTCAAGAGCTGATGCCTCAACACCAAGACTTCAAGGCCAGACTAAAAGCAATATCCAGTCTCTATTTGGAGGGATAACAATATTACCTCCTAGCCAGGGGTAGGCTGCAATCCACAGCTGTGATAAGGCAGACACAGCCTCACCATATGTCTAATTAAATCAGTGGCAAATACTCAATAACTCCAATAGGAGAATCAAAACCATAAGCATAGACAGACCTTGTTCTTATTTTATTTATTCAATAAATACTTAAATACCGAACTGCTTTAAGTCCTGAGCTGCTGGATCCTTGCCTGTGGCCCAAAACCTCCAAGTCCTCTTCATCAAGCTGCTTCCCTTTCAGCACAATGAAGGAGCAGACGGTGGAGGGTCCCCAGCCCACCCTCCCCCTTGGAGTGGGATCCCTGCCAGCGTGGGCTCACAGAAGCTATGGCATGAGTGAAAACCCCCAAGGATGGAGGTCCCCCCACCCCTCCAGTGCTCCCACACTGTACAACCCTTCCAGTGAAGGAAGTACTTGGAAAGTTTTCTGTCCAGGGACACAAAGCCTCGTTGTATTACGCCTCTAATTAAACAAAGAGAGACACACAAAGAACAATAAATCAATTTTGGAATTGTTATAGAAGTTGATATTCTAGAGCTGATAAAATCCTGAGAGAGAGGAGCAAGTTGCAATAAGTTTATTTAGATCAGGATTCTTTGATTGCTCTTGGAACATTGATATTTTTCACCCAGAAACAGCTAGAGTGGAGCACTGAATTTTCTTCACAATTTAAAGAAAGAGGGGAAAAGGCAATCTCATTTACCCTGGTGATAATCTGAAGTAACCGAAGACAAAAAGTTATTTAAGATTCATCCTGTAGTAAAACACATTAACTCTCTCTATATGGGAGGACTTTTTCTTTCAACTGACAAAAAAAGTAATTTTGAAACAAAATCTCATTGGTAGCAGGCTGTTTTCCTTAATTTCACCCGATTAGATTTTGGCCACGAGACCACATTTTAAAACCTGACCTTCACAACCTGTTGAGAATAACAACAAATCTCAGTTCCTCGGTCTTAACTTACTTTTCTTCAGTTTTCGCTTTGTTTTGCTTTACCACACCGTCCAAAAACACTTGACTACAAGAAGCCTGTCCAACAAATTAAAGCAAATAATCACCTCCACACAAAAGAAAATGACTTTCTAAAGGTGCCAATGGTAACCTACGACACTTCTTCCTTGGAAACACCCTTGATTCACCCCTAGAACTGCAGGAAGAGCGGGGCCCGGGGCTATTTCATTCACAGCCAGGAGGTGGGACTGACCTGGAAGCAGATGCCAAAGGTGAGGGCCGCTCGGACCTCCGGCTTTAATGCAGCTCTGCCCATGTGCGCAAGGAGAGATGCTCGCAGCGCTTGGCAAACAGCAGCAGCCTCTGGAGCGCTAAACCCATCCCCAGCTTTATGGTCCATGAGCAACACTCGGTGCTCCACCCAGAAACCCGGCGGGATCGCAGGGACTCCGGGTTCCCCCGCCCTGCTCGCAGCCACTCGCACCTATTAATCAAGGCGGCGGCAGCAGCGGCAGGCGGAGTCCCCAGCCGGATTTAAAGTCTAACTTTGCACCTGATGCCGTGTCACCCGGGACGTGACAAAGCCACGGGATCCTGCCCTCCCCACCCCCA
>VXAU01003011.1:221374-232404 GCA_013399695.1 Formicarius rufipectus | reverse complement strand
CCAGAGACCCACAGGGACCCCAAGCACCACTAGGGATCCCCTAGGAACCCCCAGGGACCACCCAAAGACCTGGTTAGGGTGCCCAGAGATCTCCATGGATGCACAAAGAAAGTAGGGGGCCCCAGAGTCCTACGGGGACCCCCACAGAGTCTTACAGAAGCTCCCAGCATCCAGGGGACCACCAGAGATCTCCCAGGGACCTACAGGATCCTACATGAACCCCCACAGACCCCCAATGCCCCTATGGACCCAAAAGGATACACAGAGACTCCCAGACAGCCCCAGGGAACTACAGGGTCCTACAGATACTCCTGGAACCCAGGGGACCCCCCGGGGACTCCCAGCACCTCCAAGAAAACACAGGGAAATACAGGGACCCACAGACCTCCAGGAACTTCTAGCAATCCCCAGGGACCTGCTGTAAGAGACAGTCCAGTGTTTGACTCACTATTATGTTTTCACATTGACCCGGGTAGTAATTAGTTGCTCTCGCAAAAGTCAGAGAGGTATTAATGGGGAGNTACTCCCAGCCACACCCACCTCCTTTTCCATGGTGCTCTGGGGCAAGGGAGGAGCCAAATACTGGCAGGTATAAAGGCTCTGGAAGGACCTGCACTTGGTTTTCCTCATTGACTTGGATTTGAGATGGGTAAGAGGGCTGGTGGAAAAAATTTGCCTTTCTGAGAACATTGACAGTTTCTTTCCCTGGATAGCTGCATCCACCTAAATGGCAGACTTTAGGCAGGCAATTAATCTTTTTGTTTAAGGAACTGCATACCTTTGTCCATAAAGAGAAAACACTGAGCCATGTGGTCTGAGATGCAGGTGAGGGGTTCCCCGGGGCACTCCAAAGGCAGTGAGACCTTTATGTCTTGGTATCTTTAGTCTGGGAGAAATCTTTGTCTGTATTCCCTTTTGTAGTTAAGAAGTGCTATGGGGAGCACTGAGAGGGAACCAGGAGAACTGGGAATGCTGTGGAAAGGGAACAAATAGTGTTGGGAGTGCTGAGAACGGTTGGTGTGGTTGTGGAGTGCTGTAGCTGGCCCATCATCTGCGACTCAGAGGCTACAGAGGCAATTGCTGTCAATTGCTTTCAGGGGTCCAGGTTACCCCCAAAATTTCTAACATCTCTCTAATCCCCACCCCCCATCACTCTCATTACCTTTAAATGCCAAATGACATATAGAGATACTCTTCTCAATTTGAGCCTTTTGAAATGTGGGGTGAGAGGGAGTTGCCTTCAATTTAAGCCTTAAGACTATGAGAATGGGAGGTTTGGCCTCAATTCAAGCCCATGAACACTTTCTCTTTCTAGCTGAACTCCAAACCAACAGAAAATGGGGCTTTCCAGTTAATTGAAACCCATAATGTAATTGACTCCCTTAAAATCACAAGTGAAGGGGATTTCTCCTTTAATTTAAATGCACATAGTGATAGCAGAGGTTTCCTCCAGCAATGGAAATGCCTGTTTCCTCCCAGCCTCCCCCTTCTTTCTGCAGTCATTGAGATAGACTGGGGAGGAACTGGGGACAGTGTAGAGGGACAGGAATTGGACTGAGGGCACCTGAGAGGGGCTGGAATAGGACTTGGGAGGAACTGGGGGCAGTGTGATGGGACTGGGATGGGAGTGGGTGCACTGAGGGGGAACTGGAATGGGACTGGGGGTACTCCTCACCCTAACTGGCCACAGCTGCCCTACCTGAGGGGGGATTCTGCCCAATACTCCCAATTCCCAGCCAGTCCTCCCAGTATTTCTCCTTTGCTCCTTTCAGTACTTCCAGTTGCCTCCTAGTCATCCTAGTATCTCTCCTTAACCCCCAGGGATATATGGGGATCCCCAGATACCCTCAGGGATCTACAGGGTCCAACAGGAAACTCCAAGGACCCCAAACACCCCCCTTGACCCAAGAGACACGCAGGGACCCCGGAGACCCCAATGAACTCTCAAGGTCCTACAGAGATCCCCCAGCACCCGGAGCACCCCCAGTGATTGCCAAGAACTAAAGGGAGTTGNACGGAAACCCCCAGCACAATCCAGAGACCCACAGGGACCCCAAGCACCACTAGGGATCCCCTAGGAACCCCCAGGGACCACCCAAAGACCTGGTTAGGGTGCCCAGAGATCTCCATGGATGCACAAAGAAAGTAGGGGGCCCCAGAGTCCTACGGGGACCCCCACAGAGTCTTACAGAAGCTCCCAGCATCCAGGGGACCACCAGAGATCTCCCAGGGACCTACAGGATCCTACATGAACCCCCACAGCCCCCCAATGCCCCTATGGACCCAAAAGGATACACAGAGACTCCCAGACAGCCCCAGGGAACTACAGGGTCCTACAGATACTCCTGGAACCCAGGGGACCCCCCGGGGACTCCCAGCACCTCCAAGAAAACACAGGGAAATACAGGGACCCACAGACCTCCAGGAACTTCTAGCAATCCCCAGGGACCTGCTGTAAGAGACAGTCCAGTGTTTGACTCACTATTATGTTTTCACATTGACCCGGGTAGTAATTAGTTGCTCTCGCAAAAGTCAGAGAGGTATTAATGGGGAGACGTAAGCAAAGTTGCTTTGAAGCTGTTTGGCACAGAGCAAAACAGCAGGCACCGACCAGGCTCTCAGCAGAGCTCTTTTTGTCGACCCNGGAACTACAGGGTCCTACAGATACTCCTGGAACCCAGGGGACCCCCCGGGGACTCCCAGCACCTCCAAGAAAACACAGGGAAATACAGGGACCCACAGACCTCCAGGAACTTCTAGCAATCCCCAGGGACCTGCTGTAAGAGACAGTCCAGTGTTTGACTCACTATTATGTTTTCACATTGACCCGGGTAGTAATTAGTTGCTCTCGCAAAAGTCAGAGAGGTATTAATGGGGAGACGTAAGCAAAGTTGCTTTGAAGCTGTTTGGCACAGAGCAAAACAGCAGGCACCGACCAGGCTCTCAGCAGAGCTCTTTTTGTCGACCCGGGAGACGTTTTTTGGGCTGCTGGCAAACACCTTGAGGCACCCTCATGTGATGTGATGGACAGTAAAAGAGTGGGGAAAATTATTACATTTCCATCTGCCTGGATGCCCACTGCTTGCCGATTGTCACCCTGGAGGAATCTGCCTGGAGCCCATCTAGCCAGTGGAGGGTATATAAGACCATGTCTGAGGGTGACTGTCGACCGGCCATTCCATCTCAGGCTCACCCAAGGTTTACGCTTAACTTCTGGTCCCACTTCTCATCCTGCCTGCCTCTCCTCGCTGTCGCCTCTTCACCCAGCCTGCCTCTCCTCAACCTGCATCGGTTCCAGTACCTGTTTTCCCTCCAAGTTCTTCCCAGTAATTTTGGTAATTCTTTCTCTTTGCTTTAGCCTATCCCTTTCCTTATCTCACCCTCTCCTCCTGCATTCTCTCATTTTAATTATGATCTCAATAAAGGCAGTATCTGCCTGAGACCCAACAAGAGGAGTTGCGCACCTGAATCTCGTCTTCTGAGTAATCAATTAAAAGAACCTGGTTCCAATTTCAAACTTGATTGTAACACCTGCAGGGACCCCTGTCACCCAGGGGACCCCCAGGCAACACCCAGATATCTACAGGGACTCCCAAGGACCTCTAGAGACATCTGATAAGAGGTCACAGTGGAGGAGAGGCAGGTAGGAGCTACCACAGAAACACCATCGTTTCAGGTGGTATCTCAGCATGTGCATTTGCCTTTGGTTTGTTGCAGGGTTTTTTGGAGAGAATGTAAACGGCATCAGAGGGCCAAAGCCAACCCCAATGAAGTAACTGACAAGGTTGTGTCATCTTCAGCATCCTAGTGAGTAATCTGCAAGTGTGACAAGGATCAGCAATTGAGCCTTGACTTCTTGTGTTTGCAGGTACAGTCCAGCATGCCTTTGGTAAAAGGGGAGCATTGGAGGAATGACAAGGAGGTGGTGAGGAGGAGCTGGCATCTGAACATTCAGAAATGTCATATAACTCTGTCTTGCCCTCATTAAGATATCCCTAGAGATGACAGCTGCAACCTCAAACTCCAGTCAGAGCCGGTAACCTGAGAACCTGGGTGCACTTTGGGAATGGTAAGTAGTGGAATTGCTGAGTTTTGGCCTATGTGCTGTTGAAGTCATTCACTGATTTCAGGTTTTTCTTTCTTGTAGCTGTCTAAGACAGTAACCTGGAGACAGCAGGAACCTCTGAACCAGCCCAAGCATACTTCCTTAGTGTCAAAGAAGGAGTTGTATCCTCAGCTGTGGGAGAGATAAGTGGAGGGTGCCAAGAGCGAGAGGGTATGAGAGCCCGGTCAAAAAGGAGGGCTTTTTCCAGTTGTCTAGTGAAATGAGTGTGCCATAAGAGATCCTTAGGGCACATCAAGGGAACTCAGCTTACTTTTCCTCATTGGGGCAGGGAGTGCAGGGCAGAGCAGTTCTGGTCTGTGTCCTAGTCTTTGTCTTGGGAGTGTTTTGTGTCATTTGGGTCCACAAATAACACAAGAAAGCAAGCCCGCAGCCTTGAGCTCTCAGGTAGCAATGATGTGGCTTCCCCGGCACTCCAAAAGCAGCAAGACCTCCACATCCTGGCACCTTTGGTCTGGGAGTAATCTTCATCCATATGGAATTCTGGTCCAAAAAGGGTAGAAAAATGGCCACTTGGGAGAGGTGCTTCTGCCAATGCACGACAGCCCTTTTACCCAAGAAATCCAAAGGTGCCAGGACATGGAGGTCTTACTGCTTTTGGAGTGCTGGGGAAGCCACATTATTACCTGAGAGCCCAGGGCTGCGGGCTTGCTTTCTTGGGCAAAAGGACTGTTGTTTGTTGGCAGAAGCATCTCTCCCAAGTGGCCATTTTTCTGCCATCTATACCACCTTTGTTAGTCACCTGCTAACAAATCTCAGTCCCTCCTTGGGATGCAGAGCCTGGGTTTGCAGCATGCCACTCCCCACTGTCACCCTCTGTTCAGACATCTGAAGCATTTTAAAAGGCAGAGTGGCAGCTTGTGGGTTATTAGCCACAGCTGGCCCCAGGCCACGCTACTTGAGCTCACAGTCCTTCTCCCTCCCTCCCTGCTTCCCCAGCCCCTCTTTGCCAGCAGTGGGACTGGCTTCTGCTTTGCCCAGCCCTGCAGCTCGGCTCTGGCCTGCTGCTCCAGCCCACCAGCAATCCTGCCAGGTCTGTGCCACCTGGCAGGGCTGGGGAGGCCAGGGCTGATAGGGGTGGTTGCACCTTGGCCTCCTGCTACATCCAGTCCAGGACCTGAGGCCATACCATCCCTTATCACCCCTCTTATCATGGGCATAATTGGCTTTTTATATTAAACTTTCTGCAGATAGCATAATACAATCAGCCAGATGGGAGGCAAGGGCTGGGCAGGCCTGGGGGTGATTTACAAGCAGTGTATCTCTTCGGTCTCTTCCCTTCCAGAAAAGGGGCTGTTTCCTCTTTTCCCTCACCACCCGTCAACTCTCCTGCTGCCCTTATGAGTCCTGTGCAGGTCTTGCTGCACCAGCAAAGGGCTGGGATGAGCAGTGGGGGCTGCCTGGGCAGCACAGGCTCCCAGGGAGGTGAAGAGGACCCATGGCAGCCACAACTTCCCACCCTGCGAGTGTGGCATTGGCTGTGCTGCTCCTTTGCCCCCCATCACTGCCCAGCATCAGCCCAAACCCCACCTACACCAAGAAAAAAAAATGAGAAACTGGCCCTGGATGTGCACACATCCCAGCCAGGAATGGCCTGTGGGCAGAAAGGGCCTTCCTCCAAGAAAATCCTTGCTCTAGGCAGGCTTTATACAACTTATAAAATGTTTCTACCCTCTTTGATCGTACTTTACCAGTGACTTGGAATAATTGGGTTCCATTTCTCACGGTGGCTGCCCCCCACCCCTCCCTTCTGCTGTGGCCTATGTTTTTGCTGCAGACTGATTAGGGGTAATTATGCTTTTTACCAGCCAAAGTGCAAGGAACAGTTCACACTCCTTGCAGGAAGTGGGAAAGGGATTTTGCAGCTGAGCTGTGATTAGGAAGCACATGGTAAGGATGCCTGAACCTGCCTGCTCCCTGGACAGGGATGGGTCAGCATCAAGCTCCAGAGAAGGACTTAGTTCTGGGCGCTGTCCCTGAGACTTTTAGTGGGAGATAAGCAGGAAGTTTGGAGCTGTAACACAGTCAGGAGGTCCAGGGGGATCCACTGGCCCTTTGGCTGTGAGGAGGTGCCTGGGACAATTATTTTCTGGAAGCAGCATGTGAATCCCTCTGCATATGAAACTCAGACTGAGTCTGATGGTGGGAGTGATCCATAGGTGCTGGAATGGGCAAAGAAGCGGCTTCTTGACAAGGCCCACTTTGTGCCATGGGCATGACAAGGATTCTTACCTCTCTACTCTGGTTCCCCTACTGGACAAAGGAAGGAGTGAGATACGAATTTTAAGGTCAAAGGGATCATCCAGGCTTTCCTTCTGCCTCATGTGAGGCAGGTAATCTCTCCTGGCCACTCGGTACCATATTCCTCTTGCCTCTGTGCAGGATCAGTATTCATCTACTGCATGGAAGCTTCATAAAATGAGTATTTCCATCAATTTCTGAAATTTGGACAGGGAAGACAGACTACTACACCCTTAAGAGTCTTTCTGTACTCAGCTAGTTCAGCAGCACTCCTCCAGGTAGGGAGAACATTTCTTCCTGACCTCAGTTTATGACAAATGCTGAAGTATGAGGCTGGATTGATTGTACAAGGAGATTGTGTCTTAGTAACTCATACGAATGCTGCAGCAACTATGGTAATTCATCATTCCTTTATTTATGAAATCTGTGTGCAGTGCTTTAATTTAAAGCAATTAAATGATGTGCTTTGGGATCCTAGGGGATGAAAGGATCATGGAAAATGTAGGTTTGTTATCCTACTTTACTGTGCACTGAGCCCACCTACAACAGATGACAAACCAGATGTGAAACATAAGTTTTAAAAAAACTAATCCAGCAATTGCTATCACAGGCTGTATTTGTCAGCGTCTTTGATCTCGGTCTTTGCCCCAGTTTTCAGAGAACTCAAATCTTGTGGCACCTTACCGTGACAGACAATTGAAGAGCTTGTAAAACTAATTTTGGGGGAGACTGGAACATTTACCTGGTGATGCTCCCCTCTTTGTTTTGATGTTTTTGTGTGCTCTGAGCCTTGGCTTTTCCTCCAGACTCCTGAGGGTGAAGCTACCAGGGCCCGCATGTGATCCCCCAACTCCCATCCCACTCCTTGGGATGGGGCAGCTGCCACACCCTGGACGGAGGATCACTGAACAAATCAGGTTAGAAGGGACCAGTGGAGCTCACCTGGCTCAACCTCCCTGCTCAGGCTGGGTGCCCTGAGCACATTACTCAGGGTTGTGTCCAGATACATTACTCCTTTAAGAAGGAGACTCTGCATCACATCTGGCAGCCCATCCCAGTGCTTGGTCACTGCACAGTAAAGTTCTTCCTTGTGTTCAGGTGGAACTTCCTGTGCATCAGTTTCTGCCCATTGTCCTATTGCTCTGTACCACTGAGCAGACCCTGGTCCATCCTCTTGACATCCTCCCTTTCACACACTAACGGACTTTCACAAGATCCCCTCTTGGTGTTCTCCAGGCTGAACAGGCCCGGCTCCCTCAGTCTGTCCTTACAAGAGAGATGCTCCAGTCCCCTCATCATCTTTGCAGCTTCTGCTGGACCCCTTCCAGCAGCTCCATGCCTCTTTTGTCCTGAGGAGCCCAAAACTGGACCCAGTGCTGCAAGTGAGGCTTCACCAGGGCTGAGGAGCGGGGCAGGATCACCTCCCTGATCTGCTGGCAATACCTGCTCCTTTCTGCTCTCAAGCATCTGGAATGCAAAAGCACCTAAGAAATAGGGCCAGAATGAAGAAAAGGAATGGTACTGCTGCCTGAAATCAAAGAAAAATTCTCTGGACAATTTTATTATAGTTACAGTAGAGAGCAGGTCTTTGAAATGCTTGTAGTGCTGCCCAGCATGGTGTGTCTGCACCCTGATGGGCCCAGGGGTTGAACACCCTTTATGAGGGCTGGGACCTTCCCCTCTATAAATGAATGGGGGTCACCTTTGAGCTCAGCATTAACTGCAGCAAATGTGGGCCATGAAAGCAGTTGCTCTGGAGAGGCCTGACATGTTCAGGATCAGCTTTCTGGGAAAGGCTGCTCATTAAGTCCTTCATGCAGAACCTGGGAAGCTACAAAAAAACCACAACGACAATGCCCAGCCCACCCCCTCCCTCGGCTCCTTGCCAGTCGCTGGAGAATAGAGAGGAGGGCAGGAACTGCCCCACTTAGGGGAGCAGCTGCTGATCAGAGCAAATGCTGCAGGAGCAGGGGACTGAGGGGATGCCTGGAAGTCAGCAACCCTGCTGACAGTAGCAGTTGCAGGAGGCTGTGAAGGGAGAGAAAGGTAAGGAGAGGGACATCTGAGACTGCAGACACAGCAACTGGCGAGGTAGGGGGCGCGGGTGTGCAGGAGCAGGGAAACTGGGAAATTGCACAGCACACTGGTGGCAGAGCTGAGGCAAATCCCAGGTCTCCTGTTTTCTAGGTGCACCCTCTTAGCACCAAATTTTTTCTCTAAGGGAGAAAGGGAAGGAGTGGGCAGACTGTTGTTGCTTGGAGACTGGCAGTTCTGTCATTCTTAAATCAGCAGCTTGATCAGGATTCATCAGAACTCATGTCTATCAGAAGGAACCAAGCAAGCAGTCCAGAGGATGGGTGCAAATTCAGTTACGCCTTTTCCTTTGGCAAGCTGTGGAAGTTTCAACAGGATCTTCTGGCCTTTAGATTCTGGTTCTGCCCAGGGGAAGGCAACCAAAACAATAGCTTCCAGCAAACAGCACCTTGTGGCTCAAAGCAGCTCAGCAATCCCAACCAGGTAACTCCGTAGCACACCCCAGACACACCACCTAATGTTGCATTGATGGCTTGAGGACATGCAAAGAGGTCAGAGTGACTTGCCTGTCAGAGCAGTGTTGCAGGTGTGATAGGAATTTCAGTCTCCCTGCCTCCTTAGGCACCATCCATAGATGGAGTTCCAAAGGGCACAGGGTTACACAGAGCAGCCCACTGTGGCTTTGATTCTGGGTGTCCTGAGCACTTCTGTCTGTAGAATAATTTTCAGCTGCCAAAGCAAAATGACTGCACCTCCTTAGCCAGAGAACAGTGATGAGGGAGCAACAGTTCTCTTGACTGTGGAGCACCCAGAAGAGAAAGTAAGAGACCATAAGAATGAGAGGTGTTGATCCTGTGAAAAGTCAAACAATGGAGAGACCACTGGGAAAAAAAAGGTTAGAATCGTCTTTTAAAGGAGGCAAAGAGCTCATGAGAATAGCACAGGCATAAGAGGAGCAGGTGGGATTTAAGCGGGAAATAAACCTGTTATCTGATAGTACCTCATGTTTCTGTCTCACGAGGTAAGGACTGCAAACCACAGAATAAGCCAGGCAGGTGACAAGGAAGACAGGTACGTAACAGCTCTATCATGGTTTTTTGGAGCTTCAGAAAGACTGGTTAGATACAGACCCCCAGGCAGTGTAGATGTGGAGAGGTGAGTGAGCCCAGCCCAGGAGGTGCAGGCTGCACGGAATGGGTAGTGTTGGATGTCTGTAGGGACTCCAGAGTACCAGCAGAAGCACCTGCAAAAAGCAGACAAAGAGACAGGGAAAACTGAGTGGTTCAGTTAAAGTCAAAGAAACAACACCAGATGGAGCAAGAGAAAGCATGATAAGCAGGGGGAGAGAAAGGTGGGAAGAGACTTCTCCTTTGGAAAGTTAAGGGTGTATCTGTTTACCTTGCCACGTGGAATATGCAGAGGCCTTGCATTGCCTACTCCCTTTCTTGTGGGAGGTAAGAAGTGAAATGAGAGGCATGTCCTACACCACTTACAGATCCATAGGACTGGGATGGAGGGAATCCTGCTGAACCAGGACACCCAGCCACCCCAGTACAGCCTGTAAGATCTGGAGCCCTGGCATCTGTCTGAAGATATGATGAGAGCTGCAACACGTAGATTTTGGCAGCATCTGCTTCTGCTTGATTTGGCCATGGTAAAAGCAATCATCTGACTTTCCAGTATTCTTATGTTTCTTTCTGTATAGAGGGTTATGGGGAGAGCACATGGCTGGCTGAGGCAGCAGGCACACTGGCACCACTAAGTGGGGCCAGGGGCACCTGGGCAGTCACGCAGGGCAGGACAATAGGTGTGCAGCCACGGGTACTTGCAAGAGGGGTGGGTGTGTATGGCTGGGGAGCCCGGGTGGCAGGTCTGCTGGGGCAGGTTTCCACAGGGGACAGTGGGGCTCCTCTCATAGACAAGAGCTGCACTGGCAGCAAAAAGGTGAACGCAAGGCTGTGGCACAGAACGGAGGTACCAGGCTGCCAGCTGGAGCAGCTGTCACGGGTCAACAGGGAACCTTGTGAGAAATGAAGAAAGCCTGGGTCACAGCCAGCTCTGACACGCCCCTGCGCAGAGAGATGCAAACTGAGGGCTCGCAGGTGGCAATATCCAGAGAGTGCAGCGGCCGGGCTCGGTCCCCACCAGGTTCTAGCAGGGGGCGGTAGCACCCAGAGCCTGGGGGCGCCGGGCCAGGCCTCGGCGCTTTCCTGCTCCGCACCCAGGGCTGCTGCAGCCGTGGGCGGGCGGCCCGGCGTGGCCCTCCTCGCGCAGGGTCAGGCCTGGCCCGGCCTCGAGCAGCCCGAGCGGTGCGGGACGAACGGCAGCGGCAGGGCCCGCCATCCCAGCGGCCGCTAAGGCCCTGCTGGCCCGGTGGAGTCCGGCCACAGGCCTGCGGGGGGTCACCAGAGGGACTCGGCCTGACCGCGGGAGGGGCCAGTGCCGGTCAGCGGAGGGCCGCGGCCCTGCCCGCCTCGCCCTAGAGCCCGCGGTCCGCCGCCTTCCCACAATGCCCGCCGCGCCGCCCCGCTCTGGGAAGGCGCGCCGCAGCGCCCGCCCAGAGCCGTGGGGCCGCCCAGAGCCGCGCTCTGATTGGCTGCTGTGTCCCGTCCCGCCGGCGCGGGACCCGCCC
>VXAU01003011.1:210109-221027 GCA_013399695.1 Formicarius rufipectus | reverse complement strand
GGGGAAGCAGCCGGAGCCATCCCGGCCTTAACCCGGCGCTCGGGGCCGCTCCTGAGCCGAGCGGGCTGGCCGCCTCATTGGCTGGCCTTTGTTTGATTTTCGCGATGCGTCCGCTGTCAAGATGGGTTTTGACATAAGCAGGAACTTAGGCGGCTGGGAATTCCTGGTTCCGAAGGCGGGCACACGCGCACACACACGCACAATTTATCTCGAGGAAGCGGCTCTCGGGGCGTGCTGGCCTCCGCCGGCGTGTGGAAAATTTGCTAGTGGAGTTGATGCTTTCGGAGAGCTCCTTAGGTGGAATGATTGGCCTGCTGCTGCTAAACCGCAGAGTTCCCCCCCACCGCCTGTGCGGCGCTGGGAGTGTGGTGGGTCTGGAAGGGAAAGGGGCACTGGGAATGCACGAGGGATGCGCTCGGTGAAAGAAATGTCTGGAGGGTTTGGCATCGCCCTCGAAGGCAGAGAGAGAGCCCCGCTGCAGCCTTAAGAATCTAGGTCTTCCGATGGAAATTGTGCGGGTGGGTAACTGTGCCGTGTTGGAGTGAGTGTGTTAGGGGTGGGTAGTCGGTTGCAAGAGCAGCCAGCTAAGGCTGCAGGGATGTACATCCTCCTTCAGCACTGAGCTTGATGTTCGTGTCTAGGTAGCCCCCGGATTTAAACCTAAGTTACAGTTTTCACGGGTACTGTGATTATATCATTTGTTGTGTCTTAAATATATTCTGCTTTGTGGCTTAAATACTGTATCATCTGAAGCAGATCTGATGGACTGCATTTATTCCCTTGGGGTCTGTTGACACGCCATTAAGGTACAAATGAGACTGAGCCTTGTAAAAACAAACAGCACTTTGCAGAGATGAGGGAAGGCTCTGTGTGCCTTTGAAGGCCTCCAGTGGTGCCTGGTGATAACCGTTCAGTGAAGGCCAGGGCTTTCCTTCTCACCCCAATTCCATTGTGGTTGATGTGCTTCCCGTTCTTCAGGTGAAGGGTGGACTCCAGGGCTTGACATTTCCGGTCCTTGGAGATGCTGTGGCAGTTTCTATAAGGCTTATAGATGAGGGAAGGTGTCTTTCACTCTCATGCTCCCCTAAAACAGTCCCACAGAAGCAACTGTTTCAAAATAGGTTGACACTATAGGATAGATCTGGGTTAAGAAGATCCCACTGGATCTAAAGATTTCACTTTAGAAATAATTCAAGCTGCTTGAGAATCCTTTCAGCTTCTTCTAAAAGATACAGTTAAGTAAAATTCAGCATCAAATTGAAAAAAAAAATAAATTACACGAGGTGGTTATTATTGGATAAGCAACATTCGTAGTTGTAGACCGTGTTTGCTGAATGCTTTCCACTGGCTACATTGCACACCTTCAGCTGGGGCAGGAAACGTGTTCTCTCTCCTTGGTGAAACTGCTACTTGCAGGGATTTCTTCTGTGTTGCTCCTGTGATGTGGAATTGTAACGCTCACAAGTATTAGTGATTGAATTAGTGAGAGGGCTTTCCCTAATCTCCAGAACTTTGAGTGTGTAGAAGGAGTTTCAGCCTTTTAAAGGCACTGCTAATTTTTTCTTGTTGCTGCATCTGATGACAGTTACTTTGTTGAAGCCTAAAACAGAAAACTGGGGTGGAGAATCACAGTGCTAATCAATGATGAACCTGATAATAAGAAATTCAGTGTGTTGGACATTGCCCTCTGGTATAAGGTAGTCATTTGTCTTTTTACTGGGTGAGGAGAATGTTATGTACAAAAATTACTTGTGATTAAGCTTGAGATACTCTTGACAGTGCAACGTATTTACAAGTGCCTGTGAGGTACTTGAGGGTTGACAGAAGAAACAGTGACTTCAGATTATCTCTTTTCCCCAACACTGTCATATTAAGAGTTTTTGTGCCCTTATAGCTGTAGGAGATCTTGCCCACCAGAGCTTGTAACCTTCTGGTGTAGTGCTGTGCTGTGTTGTCAGTCGCCTTGGGGAAAGCAAGAGACGCCTTTTTAAAAACCCAAAACAAACAACACCAACCCACCCCCCCCCCAAACAAAACCAAGCCCTGAATTAGAAAAGGGATGATGATGGAGTGACAGGAAGAATCTCTGTTTGAACTCTGAAATTCTGAAGCAAGCAGAAGTTTGTTGCTGAGATTTCTCTCATGTTTTCACTGTTGAAATGCTTTGAAGCGCTACCTTTTATTATTTTTTTACCCCCTCAGTTTTGGTCACTGTGGTAAAAGACAAGGAAGTATTTCTCACCAGTGAGAGAAACCACAAAAGTTTTCAGTTTTCCCCCCCACGTAGAGTGCACCTTTCTGTTTGAGATGGAGATAGTTTGCTGCTTATTAATAGTGTTTACGATGTTAATTTCTGACAATACTGACATGATTTCTGTCAGTTCTTGCTGTTTATTTCTAACATTCTAGTTAGGTGCTTTCTGCTTTTATCTGAGTATGTTTATTAGTTTGCCTTTTAGCCTATCAGGATAAGCATGAGTAACTGAGAACCTACATGTAAGTAGTAATTGTGTATTGAGATGAATGAGATTCTGTCTGAATCCATCTCTCCCCTGGTGTGAGGAGTACCTGGTGGCCTGCGGTGAGAACCAAGGCTCTGCTGGCATCCTTATTTTTAACTGCAGATCAAAAGGATTTGTCACTCGTGTGACATTTGAGTTTTTAGTCTCTTGAGTTTTTAGTCAACTGAGCTGGACTACTTTGTTAGAGAGCTGTGGTTTTTTTTCTATGTACCCTGCATATTGATAGCAAGTTTTAGAAGATTGCACTCAGCAGAAATGTCAGTGGTCTCCCTTTAGGCTGTTGCTCATGGGGTGAGGTGTGGAGGTGAGTCCTGGCCCATGCATCCCTCTATAAAGGACCATGTGTGGACATCACAGGGGACTTCCCACAATGTCAGTTGAACTGTGAGTTTAACAGGGCTGTGTAACTGTGTCTGACAGCGTTTTTCTCTCCCTACTTGCCGTGTTAGGGAAGTTCCCACTCGTCCTTTTATATCATCTGTTGGACTCCACATGTTAAATCACACTTTTTCTGAGGCCATAAACGTAGGAGTGGAAGGACCTGCCCGAGTGACGGTGCAGGAAGCTGGTGTTGGAATGGCTGGACTGTGTCATGCACGCTCTGCGTGTCCTGCCCTCCCGTCTGCTCCGAGGCCCGGCAGTGAACCTGTGTCAGGAGGAAGCGGTGGCCTGGGGGTTCCCCAGGGACCCCGGCCTGGCACCGACGGGCTCGGCAGTGGCCTGCTCTGTTCTGCTCTGCCCTCCCTGCCAGCTGCTGTCTTTAACTCACTCATACCTGGAGCCTGCGAGCTGGATCAGAGGCGTAGGGCTCTTGTTTCAGCCCTTAAGAGCAAACCTTATGTTTGCACAGTGGCTCGGGATCAGGCATCAGGCAGATGCGCTGAGTTGTTCACGTCAGATAGATAAGCAAGTAGTTTCTTGAGCTCTGTTCTCCTTCAGAGCTGATTTGGTTTTTTTGCCCTGCTGTGTTCTGTTCTTTCCTGTGAAAAGACAGTTTATAAGGTAAAGAGCATTTTGTGCCAAGTCACAGTGCAAGAAAATTTGCTCTTTACTGTGCAAGTGGGCTTGCCCTAGCACTCGCTGGCATATCTGTGCAGTTCTTTACCAGGCCCTTCCTGGCCAGTGCTGTGGTTGTAGCATCTGGCTGGAGTATCTGGGAATAGGTCAGGTGTGACGGACAAGGGCCTCTTGACGCAGAACGTGTGGGAGTGGCTGTAACGTGAGATTTGGAATAAGTACCAGTGCTGCTTTTGAAGGCTGCTGCAAAGGACAAACCTCCATGCTGTCAGGTTCGTGGTGGGAATGAGCAGGCCCACCCAGACTGCCTTTTATCCTTCTGGAAAGCAACTGAAAAAGTGGTTGGGAGTAGTGTCTGCTTGGGTGTAGTGATAGGAACTCCAGGGTACGAAGTACCTGCTTTTATTCTGTTGAGATCCTTGGTTTTGACGACTCCTAATGCAGTCTCTTGCATTCTGTAGGCACTGGGGAGAGTGGGAAAAGCACATTCATTAAGCAAATGCGTATAATTCATGGCTCAGGCTACTCTGAAGAGGACAAAAAAGGCTTCACCAAGCTGGTGTACCAAAACATCTTCACTGCCATGCAGTCTATGATAAGAGCCATGGAAACCCTGAAGATTCTGTACAAGTATGAACAGAACAAGGTAAGTGTCTCACAGTTTTTGCACGTCTTTAGGCAGTGAGGATTCTGGGGTTTGCCTTCAGAGTTCCTGTTTGTTTATGCCCTCCTGCATTGTATCCTCAACCTCCCATAAACTTTTTGTGACGTTTTCTTGATACCTGACTCCATTTACTTGGCTGCGTTTAGGGGTAGAGCAACTTTGAATGCTTGGTGCACTTTTCTGTGTAGTGACTGGTGGGAGAAAGGGATTGGGATACGATGTAGGGTCTAGGAGGGGTGTTATTTTTACTCATTTCCAGGATTCGGTGTTCTCAAATGTGTCAGCATTTTCTTTGCATGAAGTACTATTCTTACTGGAAATTGAAGCTGGCAAAATACATGCTGGACCCAAAAGACACTTGTGCTGGTAGTTATCCCTGTTCCTACAATCCATCCATTTTTCTGATAGCTCACAACCAAGGGTACATATCTTTCTTTAAGGACTTTGGTCTCAACCACAGAAATGTTATTTGAGCTAAAGTCTGGCTTACTGATTTTGGGACCAGGGATTAAGTTCTCAGCCAGATCTGGTCTAAATTATTTTAGCTTTTTGAGGGGTAGAACAATGAAGGTGAAAGTATACCAGGAAATTAGCAGGGGGTTTTAGCATATTTTGCTTCTTTTAATTCATAGTATCCTTAATATTTTGAAGTGAAATTGTATTTTATCTCTTCTTCTTATCAGCTCACATATTATCTTGGAGCTGATTTTGACTGTTTTTAGGGACTGGATGGGGCACCTTTCATGTCTGATGAGAATAGGCAGGGTCTGAGGAAACTTGCCTTTCCTGTACTTTATGTGGGACATGGTGGAGAGGTTCTGATAAAAAGAATCTGCCTACTTTTACTTATGATAACTTGTGCGGAACTTGGCTTTGGTTTTTATTTTTACTGTGGTTGGCAGTATGGAAAAAGCCCCTTTCAGAGAGCAGCTGGATATGGACAGTCACCTCACAGATGCCACAGGCTGTCATAGTGACTGTAGCTCTTCCTTTGGTTAGTGATTGTAGGGTGGGAGGTTTAATTTTCTGCCATGCCTTGTGCCCCCTCATTCCAACACAGACCCCACGCCCCCCAGGTTTGTGGTTTTGGGTTTGTTTTGTGGGTTTTTTTAAACTTTTTCTTTTCAATCTCCAGGCCAATGCAGTGCTGATCCGAGAAGTGGATGTAGAAAAGGTCATGACATTTGAGCAGCCATATGTAAGTGCAATTAAAACGTTGTGGAATGACCCTGGAATACAAGAGTGTTATGACAGGAGAAGAGAATACCAGCTTTCTGACTCAGCTAAATAGTAAGTTTAAAATCAGTGGGATGCACTGGTAGATGGGAGTGATGGTCTAACAAATGATACCTGTCAAATTTTTTTAATTGAAGTCTAGAGTTTGTTTACTTACGATTTGCTTCTTTTCCTGAGAGTATGAGGTATTCTGATGGGTGTTAAAGGCAGTTGTTCACGCATCTGCTTCTGGACATACTTGAGGCCAGAATTCCTACCTTGTGCCATCTATGTTGATCCTGCCTCTTAGGCAGCAAGTGTTGTTCTTTCTCTTCAGCTTTGTCCTTTGGCCTACAGTTTTACATGGATGTGTAACTTCCATTTTATTAATGACGAATTTATTAAGTTTGGCAACGTAGAGAGGATGTTTTGCATTTACAGATGAGACTTGATTCTGAAACATAATGCATTCACTGTGTTTAAACTATCTCTGTAGTAAAAATTATATTCCACACTCCTATACAGAGTTAATAATATTGTCCTTAGTATATCTATTTATCCTCCAAGGGGACTGACTGGCACATTTCTATTCCCCAAAAGTGTATTCTGCTATTTTTCCACATCTTATTTTCAATGATTCAGGTGACTCCTGACTTCCTTATTACACTAGGGAAAGACTAAATGTAGCAGTTTTTGCATCTGTATTATATTTACGTGCTGCAGCCTAAGGTAGCTTTTCTTTCCCCACTGTCCTCCTTGCAGCTATCTCAGTGACGTGGATCGTATTGCTACCCCAGGATATCTACCAACTCAGCAAGATGTGCTACGGGTTAGAGTTCCTACAACCGGTATCATAGAGTACCCCTTTGACCTAGAGAATATTATCTTCAGGTACTGAAGGTGTATTCATGTTACAGCTGAACAGAGAGAGCAGTGATATGGTTTCAGGAAGGAGAAGTTCTGTGTTGCTTTAGAGTGTCCAGTTGCTTGGTTGGGAGGCTTTGAGTGGATGTGTGCGTGCCGTGGAAGTATCTGCTGACAGGTTCTCTAATGGGGGTGGTCTGACATTTTGACTGTCAGAAAACAGAACCTGCTTTTGAATCAGTGACACTTAGAACCCAGTGAAACCACCTTGCAGGAAGCAGTGTCTTTCCTGGGAAGGACTGCGTTGCTGGCATCTGAGGGTGAAGTTGTGGTTTGTGAGGCAGCTGAGTTAAGTGTTGGTAGCTGAAGCCACCCAGGGTGCAGAAATACTTCCTTGTGTGTTACACCTGCCTTGAGAGGCATGGTTTCCTTTGCCTACGTTGTGCTCTCAGGATGCCACCAAAACTTGCTGTCTGTGCTGCGGTACCATCAGAAACCTTTAAAGGCTTAAGCCATCAGTCAAGCCTGGCATGAGGAGCACAACAACATGCCTGTGTTCTCCCTGGCTCTGTGGTACTCATGTGCTCCCTGCCCTTCTCTGCGACAGTGGGCCATTGCCAGAGAGGAATAAAGGAGCCTGCATCCTCTCTCTTAATCCATTTGGTTAGAGAGGTGCAGAAAGCTATTCTCCCTGTTCTCTTTTGCTGACCCGTGGAATAGGTGTAGGGTTTTATCAAAGGTGGATCATTACGTGAGTAGCAAAATAATTTTAGTGTACTATACAGGTGGGACATGAAACTGAGAAATATGTTACTGTTAAACAACACATTCCAGCAAAGGTGTAACAACTAAAGAAAGCTTTTTTTTTTTTGTGAGAGAAGCTTTAAAGCAAGCAGGTGTTTTAATAGAAAGTAAAAATCATTTGCTCATTGTCAGAGGACAGTTCTGAAGGACTCATCTTTTCAAACTCTCAGAACTGCTGCTCAGCAAACTAGAGCAGAATGCAACAAAAATGGTGGTGCTGATATCTGGGGGTTGCGTTTGTTATCACTTGCCAGTGGCCATCCTTTCAGTTTGATATATTTCTGGAACAGGATATTTTGTAAACTTGCTGGTTTTGTTAGCAGGCAGATACTATCACACCCCTGTGCTATGTTAACTGAAATGGTAAAGAACTGCCTTTGTTCTCATTGTATGCTGGTCCTTTACATTCAGACAGAGAACTGCAGCTACCTCTGTGATACTATATGTATTTCTTTCCTTAGAATGGTGGATGTTGGAGGTCAGAGATCAGAACGAAGGAAGTGGATCCATTGCTTTGAAAATGTGACTTCCATCATGTTTTTAGTAGCACTTAGTGAATATGACCAAGTTCTGGTGGAATCAGATAATGAGGTGAGCCAAAGAACTGGAACCTGCAGGAGGGTGGAAGGAGAGGAGGAATGTCTTCCTAGCTCCTTGGAGCTTGGTACCCAAGTGCTTGGTGCCAAGTTGATTCTGGCCTTCAGTTCTTCGTGTTGCAAAGGGAACATGGGCTTCCATGGGACATGATGTCCCTGAGAATGGAAAATGCAGAAGGCACTCACATCATCTGTACTTCTCCAGTAAAACCAAAATACTCTGAAGTGACAGCTCTATATGCAGGGGGAGGCACTACTCTCAGATAAACTGTCCCTCTTCCCAGACGGTGCCACTTTGAGCTATGACTTCTGTCTTGTTAGGTAGAGACTGGACTCTCTGAAGGTGGAAATCTGAATTTTGGCACTTTTTAACAAATTTTAAAAAATGCTATTAGATAATAGCAATCACTCCATTTCTACTAGGCAAAACATGTTCAAAAAGTGTCGTTGGCCAGTTCTCTCACATGACTGTCAAAGCATAAAATGACTTTTAAGTCTTTTGATATGAATGTCTTGGCAATTAAATGAAGCTTCAGTCCATTAGATTTTGCATTTCCTTTCCATTTACTGATGCAGCTTGAGCCAGAACCGACCTGGGGCCAAAGTATTCTGTGTGTAGTGTTTGAGGTGCTGAATCACTATGGGTCTGAGTATGGGTGCAGGCAGCAGAAAGACATCCTAGTGCTCATTTGTGAAAACAAGGCTTTCTTTTTCTCATTTCAGAACCGGATGGAAGAGAGTAAAGCTCTCTTTCGAACCATTATAACTTATCCATGGTTCCAAAACTCTTCTGTTATCCTCTTTCTCAACAAGAAAGATCTGTTGGAAGACAAGATCCTGTATTCCCACCTTGTTGACTATTTCCCAGAGTTTGATGGTGAGTGGTTTTTAAGGAGGAACATTGTATCTGGATTGAGGTGTGGAGGTGGTTTGGTTAGCACTTTCTTGTTTATTAAAGAAAATTCAGATATAGAAATGGAGAAATCATCTGAATTTGAGACAGAATGCCTACAGCATAAGAAAACATAATAAAAATATCTTAATCCTACATAGACAACTAGACTGATTGAATGGTCAAATAATGAACCTCTCCTAGATAAAGAATTACCCCCTCCAATGTGCACTGCAAGATATTATATAATGAAAGTAACTTTCTTCCCTATATGCTTGTGCATGTAACTAGTTTCATAAATCTGGCAATTTACTGATGTTCTGGGTCTTTTAACCCACTAGTCAAGAGGTGACTTGAGTCTTTTTTCTGAGAAACTGACTGGTGAAATACACAAATTGTTCAAATGATGGTGCTGAAAAATCTCAGACAGCATGAAATTCTTATTAGCAAGCCATTTGCTGTTACGGGAAAATAATATCTGTGTGAAACAGAGGAATTCCCATCTGAAACAATATTCCATAGCCAAAAGAGTATTTCAGGCTCTTCAGCTGAGTGCATTTAAAGTTGACTGGTAACATACCTGTTGTACAGGACTGAAAATAAAAGTAGGTGAGAATGTGATCAGGCAGCACACTTCTTGCCGTGCTCTCATGTATTAATTCTGTCGCTAAATGCTTTTAAAGTACAAGGTAAAGGAAGAATTGCTATTTTGGTGACAGCTTTCATCTTTTAAAAGACTGATGGAATTGCTTCTTGTTAGTTACCCTCCTGCATCTGGAGTCCTGTGCCCCCAAGCATGGGCACTGGTGGGTACAGCAGACTGGAAATGGCTGAAGAGCTGCTGCCCAAGCAGTGCCTAATTCAAATGGAGCTTAACAGCTGGAGACAGATCCCAGCTTCAGGGAGAGTCCTGTACTTTCATTTTTCCCCTCTAAGTATTCACTGTAGTTCCTTCAGGGATGCTGCATAGCCCGTGAGTGGGAGGTTGCCCATCAGACCTCTCAGGAGATGGTATTTGCCATGGAGAATGTGGCAACAGCAGTTCTGTGAAAGAAATAGCAGTAGATGACTATTTTCTGGGAAGCTGTCAGTAATATGAATTAAAAGCTGGCAAAAATTCCAGTTTTTTGCTGCAGTTAGGACAGACTGTGCTTTTGGCTGATGATCACCCTTGTTACCAAAACATACACTTGTGTCCTTCAGCCCATGAGATCCACCTGTATATTAGAAAGGAATATATATCCTATCTCCAAGGAGAGCACTGTGTGTCTCTGCAGCATCTGTCACTGCTACCCACTGGATATTCACACTCAGGGTTGTACCAATGTCTGGATTTCAAAGCACAGTCTGAACTGACCTCTTGGTGTCTGCAAATGCCCAGCTTTGGGTTTTGGTTAGATGACTAAAAAGCACAAGTCACTTCAGCTCTTTTATACTGTAAATTATCCTAATTTTTTCCTTGTAGTTCTGTAGGACATAAAAAAAAGCAGGCTGGCAGTCACTCTCATGGACCAGCCTAGGGGATATGTTAGCACAAATTCATTCACTGGTGTCTCTGTTTGCTGCAGGCCCACAGAGGGATGCACAGGCAGCCCGTGAGTTCATCCTCAAGATGTTTGTGGATTTAAATCCCGACAGCGATAAAATCATCTATTCCCATTTCACATGTGCCACAGACACAGAAAACATCCGTTTCGTCTTTGCAGCTGTCAAGGACACCATCCTACAGCTCAACCTGAAGGAGTACAACCTGGTTTGACCTGCTCTGCTCTTGCCCCTTGAGAGGCTTCTTTGTGAAGAAAAGACAAAAAAAGAAATTTTAAATATGACAGGATAAAAAAAAAGTTTTAATTTTTGATGATGTAATGAGTGCAAATTGTCTGATCTGTGGAGTGGCAAGTGCTCAGTGTTATCCTGGAGTCTCATGTCTCTGTCCACAGAGTAGTTGATTTCATATTTTTAACAAATTGCTTTTATTTCACAGTTAACGGGGATATGCCTCATTTCTTCAGCACCTTGCTTCTGTCTTAATTTTTGCCAAGCAGCTAAGGCAGTCTCATCTTGATCTTTCCTTTGTTGCTTAGCCACCTTTTTCCCCCCCCCACCCCTTGCATTCCCGTGGTATATGTAGAAAAAAATCCCAACACTCCAGCTGAGATTATGAATTCACTGGACAGTGGGAGTGCAGAATGCTACTGGTCCCTTTGCCTTGTGCTATAGGGTGCCTCTGGTCTAATTTGCTAAATCTACTTGCTTCCCCTCCTTCCCTTCCCCAGGACACGCTCCATGGTTCACTGTGATGAAATGTTGGGGAGGAGCGATTGCTCCCCAACTATTGTGCAAA
>VXAU01003011.1:171397-210067 GCA_013399695.1 Formicarius rufipectus | reverse complement strand
AAAAAAAAAAAGGCAAAAAATCCCCCAAACCCATCACTTTTCCATTCTTTATATGTTCTGAGTTATTTTTTTCTTGTCAATTGTAAAAGGTATGGAGACTGTGATTTTTTTTTTTTTTAAATTATTGATGTTCTATACATAGTTTGCTACGTATTGCTGTATTTTGTTCATGGACTACAAATGATGGAAGCTCTTGGAGCAATAGCTGCTGAGCCTGGGGAAGTGCCTGACTGTAATTCTTTTTTTATTTTACTTAGCTTTTTTTTCTTTTTCGCACAGATAACACGCATTCCTCTCTCCCCCCCCCCCTCCTTGAAACCCATGGCTGTGTGCTCACAAGGCTCAGTTTGCAGAGAGAAAATAAGATTTGTTGAGTAGATTATATGACATCAATGAGCAACTTCTCTATGCAGCAGTTTCCAAAAGCACACTGAGTAATTGTGACACTTGAATATCAGACTTTGGCCGGATTGAAAATCTTAGTCTCGTGCCATCCTCTAGGTCTTCTCTTGCTGCTAGTAGCAAACAAGCCTTGTTTATTGTATTTTGTGCCAGTGTGTGAATGACTTAGTAAGAATTCCTCAGTCCTGTCCAGCTTGCAGAGTTTATAAAGGACAAGAGCTGGTGGGTAACAGACTTTGGGGCACGGGTTGAGAGTAGCTCTTGCAGGGAACAGCAGTTCTCTCTCTCCTGTTTATGTATTCGCCTGAGGCACACGCTTCTGTGTCCCTCTTTGGAGGAGTATGGCTCCTCCTTGGAAGACCTGCCCGTTCACTTGCTGCGAGGTGGGTGTGATGACTGAGCTGCGGTGGCGGCAGCCAGAGAGCCTTGTGCTTGGTGCGCTTAGCAGGAGAGCAGGGGAGGAGCAGAGTGGAAATGGGTCTGAGTTCTAGATGCCACCTGAGTCTCCATTAAGAAGAAAGATGTGAAGCCTTTGCACACTAGAGAGCTTTTTCGTGGAGCTGGGGGAAGTCAGCAGATGTGCTGAGGAGCTGTTGTGGACCTGGAAGAGAAGTGCAATGGCAAGGCAAGGAGTGAGTGGGAAGCAGGGAGATCTGACCAATGTGTCATTTAGCTGTTGATAATACTTCTGTTTCAATTCCAACAAGTAGCATTGGGTCCAAATTGTCTGGATCAACCCTTGAAGGCTAGCTGGCTGCCAGTAGAAAAAGGCTAAATGAGCTGCACTGTTGAAAGGGGCCATTGATATTTTGTCTGTTCTGTAGACGGCACTACATCAGTGTTTTGCACATCATGTACGAGTAAATCTGTCTGAGATGCTTAAGATGCTTTGATTTAGAACACTAAAATGTGGAGGGACATAATTTTGAATAATTCTGTTTATAGGTCCCCCTGGATTTCCAGAATAGTGGAGCAAAGCCTCTGTATGCCTTGGAGCACTACAGAAGAAGGCAAGCTTTGCTCCAAGTGATCAGAGGGCTTAAGTTGGAACAGTTAGCCAACAGTTGAAGAGCCAGTCTGGCCAAGTGGTGATGCTGACGGAAACGTAGCATCTCTTCAGACTAGTCATGCTCTGGACTGCATTTAACCCTTGGGAGGAATGAGAGGGATTCCCATGTGTCAGACAGCTTTGCATCAGTTTTACTGCGCTTTTTTTTTTCATCTTTATACCAAAATGATCCATTTTGTAGAAACTGTCCTGTAAGGAGGAATTTATAATCATGTATTCTAAGTGCTGTCCCGCTGAAGCAGATGGCAGCACCAGCCTCTTCCGCTTCTGTGATCCTTTTGTAAATGGTTCACACTACAGCTGTTGCCAGCATTGAATCTGGCACTGAGATACACAGGTTCTTGGAAAGAACTTCCCAGAAGTCTTCTTTTCCAAGGTGAATGATGGTGGTACTTCCACTTGAATCAGAAAATTTTTGTCTTGTTTTGTACCTTCCCCTTTAAGAGCTGCTGCCCTGGCACTGGAGGAGGGATCTTGGCATCTGTCTCTTGCAGAGTGACTCTGCATCATCATGGGCAACTGTGGGAGGCTTTGGGCACAAGGATTTAGGGATGTGCTGTACCTTATGGAGCACCTGCTTGGTGTGGCTATTGGCCTGATCACTGGCTCGATGTGCTGAGCATTGCGGAGCGGAGGGGGCACCGTGTTGCACGGTGGCTCTTGCAGAGTTCCTGGAGCCTCACTCTGAATTGGAATAGGAATGGGTCAGACCTGTACACATCATCTGGAGTTGTCTGTGGCTGTATCATGTGTGAGAAGATACCAGTGTTAGCACATGCTTTGCTTAGTAAGCAGTAGCTTGTGTGCCTCCGACTTGGCCAGCGAAGCATTCCTGCAGAACTGGCTCCTGTCTCTGTTGGCTGGCAAATGCCTGCCTGAGCAAAAGTGCCAAACCTTAGACCCAATTTGCCTGTATCATCTTTTCTGAAAGTGAGGCCTGTTAGAATTTTCTGCAGGTGGAGAAAACAGGTTGACTTTCAGAAAAGAGGTAAAATCATGTTCTTGTAGGGAACCTAGAGTCTGAGAAAGTGGTTTCCTGGCTAAGCTCTGCTCCTTGTGCACTTTTAATCTTTGTTCTGCTGAAGAAACCAATGTACTTTGAATCAGTTTGAAACTTGAAGTCAGTGAGCAGAGGACCATCCCGTTTTCTTGCACCATTCCATGTGGATTGGCTTCCTGGTGAGCAAAAGCCCCTTCCTGCTGCAGCGTGTCAGATAGCTTCTACCCTTCCTGCCTCTCCCCTTCTCCTCGAGTTGGATTCTTTGGTCTCTTGTTGTTGCTTCCTAGCAATGTTGGCCTTGCGTTCAACTATGGTTTTTCTTCATGTATTTTATTGGTTTAAAATAAAAAAATTTAAAAAATAGTAATAAAAAAAAAGTACTTCCGGAGTGTGCTGACCATTGTATTGTCCTGTACAGAGCCCAGGTCATTAGAGTCCAGCAGAGATAAAGTGTGTTATGCAGCACCCAGTTTTTTAAGAGTATGGTTTGTGCCAATGCCCCTTCTTTAGTAGTGCCAGAGACTCTTTACAAGTGCCAATGTGGTGGAAATTATTTGGTTATACTTGTATATTATAGGATCCTGATTTAAGACAATTTAAACATTATCCTATTTAAAAAGATACTATATAAAATGCTGTTTTTAAACCTTGTCATTTGCAATGCATGTATTGTTGTGTGTGTTGGGGGGGTGGGGAGGGAAGAGGGTAGGGTAAAGGAGTTTCTGAATAAGATGTGCAGTGTCAGGATCTATTCAGACTCCAAACTGTCTCATTCCAGTCCAGGAGTGTGATTGTTTCTTGGAAAGATCCCACTCTGACTGCTGGGCAACACCCTTATTACAGAAATATCTGATGGAAATTGATTTTCATATCTTTCTCCTGAAATAAACTCTCTGTTTGAAATTGGAATAAATTTTGTTCCTAAAAGTCGTGGTGGTTGTGTGTGCATTTCTTCTCCCCCATCCCCCCTCTCCTCCTCCCTGCTTGGCTCAGCAAGGTCTGCCGCTGATGGGATCACGCTCTGCCTCCTGCTTAGAAAATCAGGGCTCTGAGGCACAGAAACAAAGCATGTTTTGGTAAGTACAAGGTATTACATGCAATAACTATAGATAACATAGTGTAATCCTGAAGTGTGAACAGTGTCTGACTGGGGTTTTAAGGTGAAGGATGCAGTGGTGGCATCTTGATTTCAAGTTTTCCAGGATTTTGGGGTAGAATTGCTAAGTGAAGTTGGTATTTGCTGCTACCTCTCACTGAAGTGTCAGCAGGGATGTCCCTGCTGACACCAGAGTAGCTCCTTGGGATTGTGCACATGGGTGGACCAAATATTAAGGAAGTCAGTTCTCATCTTTTTCATATTAAAAAATCCCATGTGGAAGAAAACTGCAAAGAAGAGAGAGTTTGGGATTTGCATTGTCCTTGGACAACAACCATCCTCAGGAACAGCTGGGGCTGCAACGTTGCTGTGGAGAGCAGTGACTTCTTGAGCCCCATGGCTGTGAGGGTTGGTTCCAAACCAAGCTCTTCTCAGGCACACAAGGTCAGTAGGGTTGTCTTTGAGCTGCTTTATCTCTTGTGATACAGTCTGGTCAGGAATTTCAGCCTCTGCATGCAATTTCTGTAACATCTGTACCACTGTGGGTTGGGAACTTGGTGGCTTTTAAGGGGTGTTTGTGGCTCCCATACTGGAGTGTGTAGCCTTACCCCACATCTGGGCTGTGTGAGGCTCCTGGATAGCCCAGCTGCTGGACTGGGTGAGGATGTGGCTTGGCAGGGACTGCAGCTGCTGTCCAGGGCTGTTCTGCATCCCAACCCAGATGCTGTTGGTTGTTGTCCCTGGCCACTCCTCTGCAATGCTCCCGGAACTGCTCCTCCCCTCATCTCGGGTGAGTATCTGTAGCTCCTGGCCATGGAAATAAGTGGTGTTTGCATGAAGCGCTCAAAAGGCAGGTCTCTCCTGCCGTGCTGATTTTGTATCCTCCCTCCCAGTGTCTCAGGCCTTCAGCCTCCAATTCTCAAAAAGCTGATAGGCTCTTTGCACAGCAGAGACAATGCAGGATGAGAGCACCCTTGGAATTCTGGAAAGGATTTGGCAGCCTGATTGGAAAAGAGGTCTCTGCTTGATGTCAGCTTTGCAATCATGGATTCAGAGCAGATTAAATGATGTAAAGGACCCTAGGGGACTTGCCTTCTTCAGCTTAGCCATGAATTTACTTCCAAACTGCAAGAGGTAAGTTTTTTTGGATCAATTCAGAAGTTGTTCAGAGACAGAACTTTGAAGAACATGTGCTGTTGCCAACCCAAAGAGGGCACTCTCTGCATGGAAGACTCAGCAGAAATGTGCCAGAGGTGCTCTCCCTGTGCATCATCCCTGGCAAAAAACATTGATAACTATACTCAGTTGCAGCTTTTCTCAGTAAGTGACCTGGGGACTTCTAGCCATTTTGAATGATTAGGTTTGGAAAGTATTCAGAGTCTTCAAATCTTTGGCCTAGCATTTTGTATCCAGTGCTGCCACAGATATTGTGCTGGCCTCTGACAAGCCACCTTTAGGCAGAGGTAAACATAAGGAAAGGCAAACACCCCCCAGAAGAGGGTTTTTGAAATCCTTCAAAGAAATCCTAAACATCTGACAGAAATATTTGCTCTCCTTTTGCTGGGTGTCCTGGTTTTAGCAGCCAGGATCATTTTGTCACTGTGCGGGTGTGTATTCTAAAGCCTCTATGCCACTTTTTCCCACGAACTGCTCACAATGACACATTAGCAGCTATTGTCTGAGGGACAGCACACCCCTCTGGCTGCAGGCTGGGTGTTTAGGAACTTCTGTGAGATAAGGAAGTTCTCTTGCCTCCACACCCACCTGAGGGGTCAAATCTGCTAATGGCCCATCAGGGGTGCCAAAAATATGCCATTGTTCACCTCACAGAGTAAATCACCCATTGTTTAAGTCTCCACCCTGGGGCGGAGCCTAAGTGAATATAAGCTGGGGTTTTGCACTGGGAGTTCTCTTCAGATCCAGAGGAGGACCAGAGCCGCGAGCAGACTGACACTGCCACCAGACCGCAACCATCACTTTCACCAGCAGGTACCTTGTTTTCTTTTTATTTTGAACTCAGGGGGGACCATGTGGTGCTCAGCACAGAGTTGGTGAGCTCCACTCTGCTTGAGCCCCACTGTGTTGGGCTGTACATCTGGTGTTTTTCGTGGCACAAACAAATTTCCTTTTCTGTTTCAGTGTATTTTTGTGATCTTTTAATAAATTGTTATTCTGACTTGCAATCCCATTCTGAGTTGGATTCATTTCTCCTACTGGTTTAATTCTAAACCAGCACACTGGGTCTCTTGCCAAATCTCCACATTCATTTCCTTTGGTTGTAATATTTTTAAGTCCCGTTGTAGAAGAGGTGGGGGTTTATTTTTTCTGTCTTAAGCCAATAAATGTAGAAAGAAAATATCTGCTGAATGTTAGTCTGTGGTGGGACTGTGTGGGGTTTTTTGCTGCCAACTCCACTAAAAAGACCTGAATGACTCAGTGTGCTTTGAAGAACACCTGTGTGTGACACAGTTGGTCAGGATGTCCCTCCCCAGGATCACCTGCCCAAGTCCAGCCACAATGGGATGTCAAGAGCTGGAGAGGGCAGTGGGGAGGGATGGAGTCAGAGCCTCCCCAAAACTGTGCTGTGCTCCGGACAGCTGAGCTGCTGCAGCACCCTTTCCCCAGACCACTCCAGCCTCCATGGCTCAATCCTGCTGCTGCTGCTGCTGTCTTTGCCCATGTTTCCTGTTAGAGGAGGATAAAGTCAAAATCAACACAACACTGAGGGAGAAGGGGCAAGTCTGGCAGGATCTGAAGTTGCTGCTTCTTGACAAGTTGCACTGAGGGGAAGATCTTGGTTTTCTCTTGAATGGCAGCCAGGCAGAAGTGGGATGGAATGGAATTGAGAGAAGCCCACAGGGGAGCTGATGTGACAGAGGGAGGAAGTCCTCCAGAGTATCAGCTTAGAGGCACTTGGAGAGAGTGTCTGTATTCAACTGCACATGAGGAGAGACCCTGCCCTGAAATCCAGGCATGACCCCTAGTCTGAGGGTTTAGGCGGGACAGAAGATTATTGGGGTAGTAACTTCCAGCTTGAGATTCAGCTGTTTGAGCAGTGACTTTCTTCTGAGCTGTTCAGGACTGGAACCAGTGGCCAGGAGATATCCAAATCACATCAGGAAAAAGACTCAAATGCAGACACAATTTATTGTTTTTACGTATTCTTACAACAAGGGAGCCTCAGAAGAGGGGAGAAAGGAGGCAGCAGGTGTCAGAGGTAGAGGTCAGCAGTAGCGAAGCAGGAACTGAAAGTGTCCTTCCTGGGGCCTGGGCAACTCTGTAACCACAGGGCTTGGGCAAAGGACACCCAAACCTGTGGTGTCAGAAATGCAAAGGACAGGGAGGATGCTGTTCTTTAGATCCCTTTGATCCAGTTATATCCCAAAGGGTGACAGACATCCCGGCAGCTACTGGCACCTCTCTGGATGCTGCCCTGCTGCTTCCCCTCTAGAGCTGTAGCTACAACCGTTGTGACCAAGAGGTAGATCAGGGTGGCAGTGTGGGAGCAGGCACCGTGTGACCAGCCACTGCCTGGTTTGCACAGGGCATAAAGGCAGCCGAGCCCTGATCCCTAAGCTGAGCCCCCCCACTGACACAACTTGGCTTTGCCACACACAAGTCCTTGCCACATCCATGAGGATCAGTGTAAGAATGATCCTCAGTGAGGAAGGAAAAGAAAGGTGGTGAGGATGGGGCTCTGGAGTGTGAGTTCTCCACGGGGGGAGAACAAGGTCATGCTGACTTCATGACGCTGTTGACCCAGGGAAGATAAGGAGCAATGTGTGTGTAGAACCCGGGCCAGTTGCTATGCCTGTAGGAGAAGATGCCATAGGCTTTGTTGCTGCAGACCAGTGGAGCCCCGACATTGTGCTGTGGAATGGAGGAGGAGAGAGGTCAGTGCTGGTTTACCGGGGCTCCCAGAGAAAGGGTGTCTTTGCAAAGAGCAGGGCAGAGCTTCCCGGGGACAAGCCTGGACTCGCGGTGGATGGGATAGCTCTGGGTCCAAAGGGAACTGCTGACAGCTTTGCCTGGGACCCGGCACAGCTACAGCTGCGCTGACACTGAAGCTTCATTTCTGCCCTTCTGCTGGTGGCAGATCCAAAGCACACTCAGACCAGCCACAAGCCTCAGGTGGAAGCCCTCTGGCCAAGCTGTTATCCCACTATGCTGCTGCAGACTCCCAGGTCCTCTGCCATGGGAAGACAAGGATCCTCTTGTCCTTTGTGCTTCACCCAGGGCTAAAACCAGCCCTTCAGCCTCCTCCTCCTCCTCCTCCTCCCTAAGTCAGAGACTGACCTTTCCAGGTACCTCAGCAGAGCTGCTGCGGCCACAGATCAAGTAGTCAGCAAGCCCAGGGTAGTGGCTGAGGCAGTCCCTTTGTTTGATGGTGGTGACAGTGGCTTCACATAAGGTGCCAGCGGGTGTCTTGTAGCCGGCTATGCTGCATGCAGTCCCCCCACGGACTTTGGATTTTTCAAAGGAAATGGTCCTAACGTAGCTGTTGGTGGTGGCATTGCCGTTCAGCTAGGCAAGGGGACAGAAAATACAGAAATAAGTGCTTGGCCTGTGTGTGTGCTGTGATGAAGGCTGTCCCCTTCTGCTCCAGGGCTGCAGTTGAGCTCTGCACGTTGGGCAGGCAGAACCATGCAGGGGCTCCAGGCTGGTAGTTACCTTCAGCAAAAGGATGTCATTTCCCTTCTTAGGACTGGTGAAGGCTGGGTGGCAATGATACTCTTTGACTTCAAACTTTTGCCAGCTTTCCTCTTTCCTTTGGACTGTGTGGGCTCCAAGGATGACAGTCAGAGGTTTGTGGCTGGTAAAATCAAGCAGTGTGTGTCGTTAGGTTTTTCCTGTCTTCCCTGGTATCGCTGAGGCTCATCTCCCAGGGGCACGGCCTGGAGAGACCAGCCATGTGGATATTAATTATATACATTTTGTATAGTATCTGTGTGTGTATATATATATGTGCATATTCTTTCTATATATACTAATATATGTATATTATTAGCATAGATACACTGTATGCTATATATACAATGATAATATACATATATACACTCTCTATGCACAAAATGTATTATATATGCATTTTAAAAGAAGAATGGTGGGAGCAAGGAGCCCTGCCACTGAATCTACCCAGCCAAGAGGCAGAGCCAGTTCCCATCTCAAAGGCTGTGGGTCTGCAAGGGCTCTTTTACCTCTAGATCTCAAGCTGGGCAGATTTGGTACAATGCTGTCTACTAAGGTATGTGGACTGTTCGTCTGGGCTTCATAGGCCCCTGGAAGTTGAGGGATTTCTAAATCAGACCCTTCTCTGTCCCTTCACTGGCCTCTACATCACCTGCAGAAGGGGTTGCCTTGGGAATATTGGGAGGACCTTGGGTAAAACAGGAGTCCCTCCCAATCTCACAGGTGAGATTGGGGCATCCAGGCTCTTGGGTTCTGCTGGTCCTCCCTTTTGCTGCTTGGGTGCGGGGACTGGCCCCAAACCTGGGTCACTGAGCAGATCTGTCAGCCCTGAGATGTGTGGTAGCTACACCCACAGTCATGAGTGTCTAGAAGAGCCCTTCTACGTGTCCATGCCCCAGGTTCTCCAGCTGGAGGGGTGGAAAAAGGCTGGGCAAGCGGCTTGCTCATGGGAGATAATTCTACTAACAGTCTCGAGCAGGGTCTTGCTGGCAGAAAGGGCAAAGCCTGACAACAGCCATCGCTGCCACACCAGCAGCTCAGTGTCAGCAAGGGAAAACCCACTCTGACCTCTCTTTGTTGGCACCTGGGAAGAATAAAATGAGTCACGGAGGGGGAGTAGAAAAAATAAAGGTGGGCTGGGGACACGGATGGGGCAGGCTGGCTCAGGGAGAGTTGTGGTGGTGCTGTGCCCCCAGCTGTGCCCTGCCCCACAGCACAGCCTGAGCTCCCTGCCAGGCAGAGGGTCTGGCCATGGCCGTGTGGGAAGCGACTCCAGCTGTCAGACCCCTGTGTGGGAGGTGTCACCCAGACCATGCCATCCCCACCAGGTGCTGTGTGAGCACAGCAAGAACTTACATGAGGCACTGAGCTGCCGTCATCACCCAGTTTGGGGCCACGAGGAACCCTCCGCAGGAGTGGTTGTTCTTCCCTTGCAGATAGGCCACGTAGGGTGTGGAGGGTGTCCTGGCTTCACCTCCTCCCTCCCGCCAATTCTGGTAATAATCTGCAAGGGATGGGACTGAGGACAAGGGAATCGGAGGGCACAGGACGTGCTGTCTGGGATTCATCCCTCCCCAACCCACTCCTCACCTCCAGCTCACTCTACTTACTGGTGTTGACTGGGGGGCACGTCACCAGCAGGAGGGTGAGCAGGAGTGTCTGCAGATGCTCCATCACAGCGTTCTGGGCTCCAGTGGATCCCGAAGAGGTGGGGTGCAGCCAGGGTCTCTTCCTGGTCCCAGCAAGGTTTTATAGCCTGAGACCAGACTCCAGGAAACCACAGAAGTCAGACTGATCTGATCAATCTCCCCGCAAGTTGCATGTCTCAGCAATCTGAGAGGGGAATTCAGTCAGTCTTAGCCTTGGGCATCAACCCACATTCATCTTGGGCCTGATCTGGGGTATCTGACGTCCTTCTAAACCCAGAGCCAATTTTAGGCCACTGTCTTTGTGCTAGAAACTGTGGGGAACACACCCTCCCTTATCTCTTTGACTTCCAGTGGGCTTTTCCCTTGCAGCTTCTGTGGAACCCTTGCAAACTCTCTTGATTTTCATCATGAACCCTACAAGAACAAGATTTCTTTCACCTGATGCACCACTTCCCAAGGCTGTGCAGTGGCATTTGAGGACCCTCCTGCTCTCTCTCAGTAGGTGTAGTCTTGTCTAATGGAGCAAAATTGCTGTGAACGTGTTTATAACACACTGTATTGATACCAGGAAGAAATTCTTGTCTGTGAGGCTGGACAGGCCCTGGCACAGGTTGCCCAGAGAAGCTGTGGCTGCCCCATCCCTGCAAGTGCCCAAGGCAAGGTTGGACAGGGCTTGGAGCAACCTGGGCTAGTAGAAGGTGTCCCTGCCCATGGCAGGGGGTGGGACTGGATGAGCTTTAAGGTGCATTCCAACCCAAACCATTCTGGGATTCTGCGACAAGAGTACTGTTTGAACATTCACAGTTCAGCTGTGACAAATGGGGCTGACACTTCCTTGCTGATCTCATTGACAGTAAACTTGCTTTCCTCCCTGCCTCCAGTGTCACAGGGCAAACCCCACTTTTGAGCTAGAAGTTCCCATTCTCGTGCAAAGACTGCAATGGCTGGAGCTCCAAGGAAAACCCTGACGTGACAAAGATTCATACTGAACAGATAAGCAACTGCATCCTGTTCTCTTGCAGATTTCCTAGCTGATAGCAGCTGTGAGCAAAAGCCCAAACATGGACCCTTGTCAGTTTCCCAAGGGCACCCCGGGTGATGAAGGCAAAGGTGACATCATTTTCCTTCATCCCAGGCAAGAACAAGGAAGGCAGACAAGCAGACATCCAGGGCAGACTGCAGGCCAGCTCCTCTCTCTGATGGAAGTGACTAGTGGAAGACTCAGAAAGACCATGACACTAGGGCAAGCATCCCTTTCCCTTGGATTGCACACAGTTTCTATGTTTAAAATTCCCCACTTATTTTCCCCACCGCAAATGAGCTTAGTCTGCTCTTGAAGTTGTGCAGACATTCGTCATACTGTGCCAGGGAGCTCAGCAGCTCAGTTATTTACCCATGCATTGTCTCTGCCCTGCATCATCTCCTCCCGGGAGCTCTAGCTGTCTCTGAATACAAGAGGTGTCACCAGAAACTAGCTAGAACAAGGGCGAAGAGGGTGAAGAGGGCAGATCGCTTTTTGCCTGGTGCAGACCATGGAAGGAGATTCAGATTCCAGGAGCTGTCTGAAAACAGTGCTTGGGTATCCTTTGTGGGGGAAACTTGTCTCTGAGCATCACCCAGCTGAGGGAAGAGCCATAAGCCTTTTGGTTTGGGCCACCACTGGAACAGCCTCTGCCAAGAGGGACAGAAACGTGCCAACCAGTTTCATAGCAGACAGCCCCCAGCCAGGGATTCACCCTTGCCTCCTCTCTGGAATCCTAAAGCCCGATCCCTGGCATCTCAACAGCCACCTGCCAAGGGTACAGTCCACAAAAAGTCCAATGAAGCATCTAACAGCTAAGACAGGTGGGAAGATAAGTCCAGTTTACCCTGTTACCCAGCCTACTCTACGGGCTGCACTGTATCCTAGAATGCAACATCTCCCAGGCACGAGGCGCCTGCAGAGGGGACAGTCTTTACTCTGCAGAGAATGGCAGCTTTTTAGTCCTGGTACCCGCTGATGCACCATGTTCTGTCAGCTGCCACCTGCTCCCAGGGAGGGGATAATGATGCTGAAGTTGGTGAATGGAATGTGTGCCCATCACTCTTCCCAGTCCATATCTAACTGGGCAGTTTTTCTCCTTGCAACACTCTCATCCTCCCCATGACCCCAGGAAGGGCAACCTTAGCTCTTGTTTCTGAGCCTGCCAGCAATTCAAGATGCAGAGCCATGGCTGCTGATGTCCCAACAGTCTGGCCTCTCACTTGGAGCAGCCAGACCCTCCCTCCTTCTCTCTATAGCAATGCCACAAGAAAGGCAACACACACTGGGAAATGCAGCTTTAAGTTTACTGTGGGTGTTTTAAAGTGCAGCAAGGTTCACAAAGGGACAGGGTTATCTCTGAAGGAAATGGGGTCTATTGTGGCACAGCCTCTTTCTGTGCTGTCAAGGACTACCTCTGCTTCTGCCAGGGTGATTTAACATGGCCCTAAGGCAGCTGCCTGAAATGGGCAGGGAATGGGAGAGCCAGCAGCCTCAGAAGAGAATGAAGGGGACCCTTGTGTGCACCAAGTCACTTGGGTTCCCAAGGAGAGAGGAGGGAATTGAGCCTTCAGCAGGGGCAGGAAGGAAGCCACTGCAGTATCCTGGGCCACACCAGAGCTGGAGCAAGTGCCATGGTCGCTGCTACTTCTTCATGACTTTTTTGATCCAGGGCAGGTAGTTGGAGATGCGGGTGTAGACCCCGGGCGGGGTGTCATAGCCAAAGGAAACAATGCCTTGTGCCACTTTATTGCATACCAGGGGCCCACCAGAATCTCCCTAGGGGTAGATGAGACAGATTTTAGGGGCCTTGTCCCTGTGGGACCAGGTTTCTCTCTGATCCCTCCCTGCCCAGGAGGACTGTGGCTCTGCTGCTGACCCACCTGCCCCCTGGCTGGAAGAGCTGCCCCAAGCTAGTGAGTTGGGGCTCTGCCTTGGGTGCTGTGCAGGCACTGTGGTGACAAGGCATCAGGAGAGCTGGTCCATATGGGAGCTACAGATCAAATGATTGTTGCCTGTCCTAGGAACCAGCTCCATCTGCAGCAGCAGCAGCTCCCAGTGAGCCAAACCCCTACCTGGCTGGAATCCTTCAGCTCATGGAAGCTGCCGGCACAGACCATGCCAGTGTCAAGATGTGGGTAGAAGAGGATGCATTTCCTGCGGCTGTAAATGGAAACTTTGGTTTCAAAGAGCTTGTTGGTCGCCTGGTCTTCATCAATGAGGCCCCAGCCGGCGATGCTGCACTTAGTGCCTGTGGGGAGGTCACTGCCAGTCTTGGGCAGTGGAATGGTCTTGACGTAGTCATTGAGAGTGGCCTTTGATGTCATCTGGGAGAAAGCAGGGGTTTTGGAGAAGGTTATGAGCAGAAGAGCTGAAGGTTTCTCTCTACACAGAGGTAGAGGAGGTCCAACAGGACATGTGGCACTGCAAGCTCTGGTGAGCTGCTGTGAGTGCAACACATAGCTCCAAGTGCTGCCCGTGGTTCCCTCACAGGTCTCTCCCAGTCCTGCCTGCCTCCAGCACTTTGGGCAGAAGCATATTTGCAGAAGGGCAAGGATGTGCCAGAGCCATAGCCCCATTCCACCCTCTGCCCCACTGCCCTTAGCAGAACTGCCTTGCCTTGAGCAGCATGATGTCATTAGCCATGGTGTTGGGGTCGTATTCAGCATGCTGGTGGTATCTGAGAACTCCCCGCACCTGCTGGGTTCTTTCTGGGTTGTGGATGTTGTGAGCCCCCAGGATGACTGTGATATTCCTGGCCATAGCAGTAGAAAGTAGAAGAGAGAATTAGACTGGGGGTCACCCACCTCCCTCCCCTTTGGCAGGCAGGGGGAGGGAGCTGCACAGCACAGGAGGAAGATGAGCCTGCTCCAAAATAGGTTCACTGAGGGAACTCACAGGTTAGGAGAGAAAGAAGGGGGTAAAGCCCCTGTATAAAGTACTCACCCCATGCAGTGTGCAGCTGTCATCACCCACTCAGGAGCCACCAGGAAGCCCCCACAGGCAAAGGACCCTACTTTCAGGTATGCCATGTAAGGGTGAGAGTGGGGCTGTGCCTCGTGGCCCCCCACAATCTGGCCCCATAGAGCACCTGCAAAACACCCCACCAGAGCATGAGCCAGCAGCTCCTAAGGTGACAGCCCAGAGAAGCTGCCTCACCCACAACAGCGTGCAAGCCCTGACTTACTGGCACTGGCCCCTGGGCAGGAGAGCAGGAGCAGAAGGGCCAGCAGTGGCTGGGGCTGGCACATCTCTCCCACAGCTGGAATACCTCTTCCAAAAAGTGTGGAAACCTGAGTTTCCTCATGCCTAGGGGCTGGTTTTATACCCTGGGACCAAGTGTAGCCAGCAGCCAGGAAACCATGTGCAGTGGGCTGATTGTGCTAATCAAAGCAGGGCAGCATCCCTGCAGGTCTGTGGGCATCACTGCTGCCCTGCCCTGCTCAATGCCCACGTGGTCTGTGGCTGTGATTGGTGAGCGATAGCACAAGACACAAAGGCCAGGGCAGAGAGAGCCTGGTGCACCACAGTCCCAAAGCGTCAGCGATGCTGAGCAGGAGAGGTGTCCTAGGGTGTTTTTGAGGCATGATTTAACATTTCTCCCACAGTTTCTGTTTAATGTTTCTGCCTTGAGGAAGTGCAACATTTTAAAGAAAATCCACTTTAAAAAAAAGCAACAAAACTTTGTCATTTAAGGTCATTAATGTGGTCTAGAGGAGATGATCCTGAAGCTTTCTCTTTCAATGTTCTTCAAATCAAAATATGCACTGCAGAGACTTTTCCCACAGAGTCCCACCATCACTACCACCACTTTCAATGAACTGACACAACAATTGTGCTTGGGACATTTCTTTGAGCACTGTGAAGGGCCAGGTCTCCAGGGTTTGGTGTTAGCCCAAGTCAGAGGGGCCTTACTGGCTTTTCTTGGCTCCTCTGGGGCCAGAAGCATCCTGCCAGATTGTGGACTGGGTTGTGCCTCTGTAAAGAGCACTGCCTGCTGCTACACAGTAGAAGAGAGACCAAAGTGAGGAAATGCACCCACCCAACTACCAGGAGTGATCAGTCATTTTTAAACCAGCACAACTCCACCCTTCCTGGAGCAGTTAAACACCTGTGGGCAAGTGAATGCCTTGGCTGATGCTGGACTGTGCTGGGGCCATGCAGAGGGGACAGGATGGGTGGGTGGGGATGTGGCACAGAGATGAGGATGCCAGCAGCCCATGGGCCAGCCTGGAGGCTGCCTGACAGTGCCCACCAGGCAGAGCTCTCCATAGAGCTTTGCCCACGTATTTTTTGTTGTTTCTTTTTTTTTTTTAATCATAGCATCTGAAAATACAAGTTTTAATCAGAATGGCACAGCAGCACAGCAGGAAAACCTCAAAAGAAATCATCAACATTTTATCTTGCCTTTGTATCTTGCTGTCTTTTCCCCTGCAGCTGCTCGTGACCCACCACAGTCTGGGACTGGATGCTGTCCTGGGAGCAGCAGTCCCAGGGAAGAAGGGACTGGACAGGCCACTGGCCATGGACCCAGGGAGCTGGGCTTCAGGCTGTGACTGTCCTGTTCTCTCTGACACCCCTGACTGCAGACAAACTCTTCCCTCTGGGCCCAGATGCCTTTGCCTTCCTGTTGATCTCTGGAGACTTTGAGGGCTTCTGCTGCTAAGGTGCCTCATCTCAGCATCCATCAATACCTGGTCCAGCCATGGATCTTGTAGGGGGTGCCCAGTGCTGCAGCTGCCACCCATACCTCTCCTGGTCCTTCCAAGCCCAGCACTCAGCAACTCTCAGGCAGTTTCAAGCAGGTTGCAGCTTTTATCTGAAGGAAAGAGATGAGAAACATGGCAGGATGGGGTGTCCTGTCCCTGCCCCACTTCACGGCAAAGAACATCTGAACTGAACTGACAGCAAAGAAGTGTCAAGATAAAGTTCAGCCTGTGTCTGTGCAGATAGCAACTGGGGGACCCAGTGCAGGATGAGAACTCTCCCCTGTGTGGGTGCCTTGGGTGGCATCAGTGCTGAGAGATTTGTGCCAGCCAGCAAAGCCCCACTCTGCTGAGCCAGCTTCATGGAGGGCAGGGGACATAAGTACCCGTCCCGAAGCCCCTCCAGGGGCAGCACCATGCCCTCATCTGATGTGAGGCAGGAGCAGCATCTGAGGTGTGTGGTGACCTGCCATGGGGGACTGGGGTGGGGGGGCAGAAGCGAGTGGGGGGTTGGAAGGGCTGGGAGGCAGCTGAGGCAGCTCCCCAGAGCTGGTCCCCCTCTCTGCATGCAGCATGCCTCACAGGTACCCAGTCCATTCTGCCATGGAATGGCCAAACAAATCAGATGGTAGAACAGGGCAAGGAACAAGGTTTTGTCTCATCAGAACAGCTCATGACAAAATAATCAGTCCTGTGTTTTAGGCAACACCTGATGTGCTGGTAGAGGGGGCATTAGGAAGAGCCTCCAATATTCTGCTGATCCTGAGGACCCGGCACCCCATGGGTGAGTGAGTTCAACTGTCCCAGGTGCCCATTTGCCTCGAGCCCTCCTGCCATTAGAAGTGTTTGCCTCCCACCAATCCCATGCTCTCCACAGATCTATCCTGCAAAGACCTCATTCCTGTCAGGAATCTCTGTTCTGAAACCCCTCACATGATGCCACCTGTTTGAGAAGCTACTTGAGGCTCTTGACAAGGCCAATTTCTCCACCCTCTGAGCTTTCAGAGACACTCCACCAGTTCTGTCCTGAGCAGGCACACTAGCTGGAGACTCATCCTGAAGCAAGAGCAAAGCAGGAGTGATGTGCCAGGATCACAGCGACCTTTTGGATTCCAGTGCTCCGCGGGGACCGTCAGCCCAGACCTTTGTGGGGTGAGCCCTCTGTGCTGAACGTGCAGCCCTGCACTGAGGAACTGAGCTGCACTCCCAACCCAGCCTTTCTGCTGATTTCCCCTCTTCCAATCTTGGGGTCATCTGCTGACTTTATCAGCATGAGTTTCTTTCCATGCTGCTGATAAAAGGCCAAAGCCGCAGCTGAAGGGGTGAAGGTGGAGGATGGAGCCCTCAGCTTTTGATGAGAACCACTCTTGCTTACACATGACTTCCTGCAGCAGGAGCCCCCTTTGCATTTTCCACTTGTCTGTGCTGCCATCCAGGCTAGAATCTCTCCACTCATCCAGCAGTGGACAGACTCCCTGGACAACTCTCTGCCTGCCATGCCAACGGAAGTCACCGCTCTTGGCTCTCAGCCTGGGGACCTCTTCATGAATTTGTGCCAGTCTGGAGTGAGAACACAAGTGAATGCAGAAAACAGCTTCTGCTGTGATCCTGAGTTTAAAGGTCCTCTGTCTCTTTTATCTATGCCCCTTGGCAGATGATTCGGGTGGGGTCCATCCTGCACAGAATGTGGTTGATGTTGTAACTTCCCTTTCTTGGCTTTGGTAGGTAGAAGTCTCACTTATTTCACACAAGGAGCTCTACCCACTACCTGCTCTGTGCTGGGCTTCAGACAAGCAGCAGGAGAGCATTGCCAGCTGCTGAACCTCCCTCCAGCAGCAAGAGCCTCACACCAGCCATGGCAGGTGAGTCACAAGACAAATTCCCAACCAAAGTGGGAACAGCAGCATTGCAAGGCTCTCTCCGGTGGAGTTTTGCAGACACAGGGAATAGGTCAATGATAGACATTAATATTACAGTCATGTTCTGATACCTTGGTTGTGATCTCAGTGCAGCACCTTGTGCCTTCTGCAATGGCAAGAGGCAGCACATTTTTGCCTCCGTCCCTGCCTGTGACCCAGACAATGGGAAGATTCTGATCCATCTCTAGCAGGTGCTCGGAGAGTTGAAGGTGGGGGGTGCAGTGTCAGGCCATGTGCTTAGCTTGGGCCAGCTAGTTCCCTTTGGACTGGATGGACCTGAGCCCCAGCTACAGCCACATGGGTGCCTGGAGTTGCTGCACAGACAGGCCAGGACGTGTTCTGAGAGAGTGGCAGGAGCTGGGCCCGATGTGTCTGAGCATGGGTGATGCACAGGGTAGTTGATGGAGAGGCAGTTGCTCTCTGCCAGGCTCGGGGGTGAATTTAGGACCACAACAGGCAAAGCACTTAATTTTTTCAAGCTGTCTGCTTTGGTGGCTCCTACTAGCATTTGGTTCTGTTCAGCCCCACAGGCCTTACCCATTGAGGTGGGAGGTGTAACCCCAGCTGACCCAACCTGCTCTGACCCAAAGAGAGGCCTGACACATTATTTCATTCATGTCCCACCACTACAACCACAGCAAACCTGACAAAAGCCAGACCCTTACCAAGAAACAGTGAAAACTGCTAGAAATACTGTCGGTAACAACAGGAAACTTTATTAAACAACAGGAAGCCCATGCTCATGGGTGGACTTACAAAACACCTCACCCTCTCTCCCCTTGCTCTTTCAGTGCCACAGGGCTGACAGAGTCTAACTCTCATCTCCATGCGGAGCAGGGCTTCTGGGTTCAGAGCCAATCCTGTGTGGTAGAGTCTCACAGCTGCTCCAGCCCTTAAACAGAGGACCTGCTCTGCCCCAAACCCTACCTGATCCCTTCCTCCACCGTGCATCACTTGGCTGCTGACCTAGCCTCAGAAGATGGAGGGTCCAGTGCTGAGCTGGCTGATGAATCGCTCCCTTTTCCTTCCACTAGACTCTGCTCAGTACCCTGAGCTCAGACTTGACCTGCTCAACAGGAAAGGCTCCTGCCTGCAGCTGGCTGCCATGAGGAATGTGAACATCATCCTGCAGCACTACAACTTCACAGGCAAGCTGACCAACCGGCAGTCTGGGGATGAGGGCATGGGTCTCGTCCACATGGCCTTCATCATCATCAGCTGCATCATCATCCTGGAGAACCTGCTCGTGCTGCTGGCCATCCTGCGGTGCCTGCGAGCCCGCCGCTGGGTCTACTCCTGCATCGCCAGCATCACCGTGAGTGACCTGCTTGCAGGGATTGCCTACCTCTCTAACCTCTGCCTCTCGGGCAAGAAGACCTTCCAGCTTTCCCCCCAGCTGTGGTTCCTGCGGGAAGGCATCCTCTTCATCGCACTGGCCGCCTCCACCTTCAGCCTGCTGGTGACGGCCATCGAGCGGTACAGTGCCATGGTGAGGCCAATTGCTGAGAACGAAGCCAGCAAGACCCTGCGCTTACGCAGCCTGATCATTGCCTGCTGGCTGCTGGCCTTTGTCATTGGGCTGCTCCCACTGCTGGGCTGGAACTGCCTCTGTGACTTTGCTGCCTGCTCTGTGCTCTTGCCTCTCTACTCCAAGAACTACATCCTGTTCTGTGTCGTCATGTTCAGCATCATCCTCCTGGGGATTATTGGCCTCTATATCTCCATCTTCCAGCTGGTCCAGGCCAGCTCTAAGCAAACCAGTTCCCGGCACAGCCGCAAACGGTCCCTGCGCTTGCTTAAGACCGTGCTGATGATCCTGGGTGCCTTCATCATCTGCTGGAGTCCCCTCTTTGTCCTCTTGCTCTTTGATGTATTCTGCGAGACCAAGACCTGCACACACCTCCAAAGCCTGGACTGGACCTTGGCCCTAGCCTTGCTTAACTCAGGCATCAACCCCGTCATTTATTCCCTGAGGAGCGTGGAGGTGCGCCGTGCTGTGGGCAGCCTGCTGTGCTGCTGCTGTGTCAGGGCTGGACTTTGCAAGCCTGGGAACTGCTTGGTCATTGCAGACATCAACTCTGGCTCATCCACAGAGAGCTCCCTGCGCTACCGGGAGAGCTTCCGCAGCCCCGTGGCACTCAATGCTCGGCCCAGAGCACCTCTCTCCAGCAACTCCAGCATGATGAGCAACCTCCCCAGCCTCTGAGAGGCCATGGGGAGAGCAAGATATACCAGACAACTCCCATTCTGCTGGTCCTGGCCTGGTAAAACTGGAGGCTGGCCAGGGGCAGCCCCACCCCAGTTGGTAACCAAGACCAGGCTTTCCAGTCGCATCAAAATGACTGGGATGATGTTGTTTCCGTGTGGGTGCAGCACGGGGACAGGCACTGCTCTTGGGCTGGGGGTGAAAGACATGGGCACATTTTAGGGTTGATGCTCTCCTGAGACAGCTGCAGTGCCTGGGCTATAAGGGTGTGCGTGCTCTGTGTGTGCAGACAGATGCTGTACCTGCCCACATGAGGGTATTTTGCCCCATGGCACAGTGACAAATAGGGTGGGTATCCCCAACCAGATGGCCCCCAAATCCCTTGAGGTCAGGGTAGATTGGCAGTGCTGCCACTGCAGGTCATGCAGGGATGGAGGCCACACTTTGAGTCTTCTCCTGCCATTTACAGCCTCTTGGAACTGCTGTGATGGGCACTGCTGCTGGGAAAGAATGCAGGCTTGATGTCTTGCCAGAGAGTCAAGAACAACTGGGTTTGCAAGTGCAGCTGTGTGCAGCTATGGGGCAGTTCCGAGGCCCCCTGCCCAGGAACCAAATGCCCACCTGCAGAGCAGCACAAACCAGGCAGAGGATGGCAGAGGGATGCAGCAACAGCCCAGGCCCTCCCTGGAGTGCAGAGGCTGGGCACTATTCCCCAGGCGAGCGCTGTGGCAGTGCCTACAGCCTGGCAGCCAGAGATGAGAGCCCTGCCCTGCCTCTAGGCACGGGGCTGCACATGCAGTGACAGCCCAGGCACTGCCACAGTGACTGGGGAGCCTGGGGCCATCCTGGGTCTGACAGAGACACCACGGGCCCGAAGACACTGCCTGTCTGTGCCCCAGATCCCTGTTCCTCTATTCCCCAGTCCAGGGAATAATGGGAGCAGCACCCACACGCATCCTCTCACAGTACAAGAAGGCCAAAGCCATGAGGCACCAGGGACTCCTCCAAAACCTGCTGGCCCAGCCCCTCTGCAGGAGTTGAGCTTCCAGCCCCTTTGTTTTGCAATAAATTGAGGTGATCTGAAAGCCCCGGAGTAACTTTGCTGTAATTTTTTTACTTCCTGCAGGTCAGGTACTTGGTGTCTGCACAGTAACCTGGAAGCCAGACACTCCCCGGCACATGTTCCCTTGTAGGCCTGGGACAGCGGGATCACCCTCCTCTTCCTGGGACAGGGGAATCACCCCACTGACAGGGACAGCAGGAGCCCCTGCACCATCCCATCCCATCCTTATCCTTATCCTATCCTTATTCCATCCCACCCCACCCCATCCTTATCCCATCCCACCCCTTCCTAACCATGCCTCCTATCCTATCCAGACTCACCCCATTCTTATCGCACCCCATTCCACCTCACCCCATCCATCCATCCCATCCTAACCATGCTTTCCATCCACTCACCCCATCCCATTCGGCCCTATCCCATCCTTATCCTTATCCTATCCTATACCCTCCTAACCCATCCCAGCCCCTCCTAACCATGCCTCCCATCCAGACTCACCCCATCCTTACTCCACCCCGTCCCATCCCGCCCCATTCCGGTCCCATTCCGTTCCCACCCCATCCCGCTCCTTCTCGGCGCGGGGCGTGGCGCCCCCTGCAGGCCGGCCGAACTACACCTCCCATGGCTCTTAGCGGCGGGGCGCGAACTACCCGTCCCGTGATGCCGCGGGGGCGGGGCAGGCCGTGCGTGCCGTGCGTGCCGAGCAGGCCGCGGGGCCGGGGCCGTGGCGATGCTGGAGGAGGCGGGCGAGGTGCTGGAGTCGGTGCTCAAGGCCTCGTGCCTCCCGCTCAGCGTCCTGCTCTTCGTGCCTGCCGTGCTGCTGCTGCTCGGTCCGCCGCCCGCCGCCGAGGCCGCGCACGAGTTCACCGTCTACCGCATGCAGCAGTACGAGCTGGGCGGGCAGCCCTACGGTGAGACACCGCGCCGGGGCCCCAGCCGGGACTCGGCACCTCCGGGAAGATCGGACCCCCCCGGGCAAGCGTGGCTTCTTCAGGGGTGGTGGGCCTTGGGAAGGGCCCCGACCGCCGCGGGTAGGCCGAGGAGCCGCGGGCGGCCCGGCCCGGGGGAGAGGCCGCAAGAGAGCCCGGGGATCTCCGAGGGGCTCTGAGGGTTCAGAGGGGTTCTGATGAGCTCAGGGGAACTCTGAAGGGCAGCAGCCAGGGTCAGGCCCAGACGCGGGGGAGGCCGCAGGAGCGCCCGGGGGACTCTGAGGGAACTCTTGAGGGTTCTGGGGGGACTCTGGGGGTCAGGCCCAGGCGCGGGCAGGGCCGCAGGAGCACCCCAGTTGGCTGAGTTCGCCTGTCCAGTCTCCAGCACTGCCAGGAGGGTGCTGGGAGCTCCGTCGTGGTGACCTGAAGGAAGCCAAGACCCCGCGGACTGTTGGTCATGACTGAGTTCCCTGGGTTTCCAGGAACCCAGCTGCATCCCTCCTACATTCTGGGATGAGCCCTGTTTTGTTCTCTTGCCTTTGAATTCTGTCTTGACAGGCTGAGTCTTCTTTGTTCTTCAATCTCTCCTTCATTCTCAGCAGTGGCTGTTGCTCCAGTGGCTCCGTTTCAGGGTCCGTCCTTTTACAGTTCTTCCATTGTGTTACAATGGACTTTTGCTTCCTCTGTTCTGCTGAGCCCAGAGTGCTGGTTGTGCAACACTTTTCCGAGTCAGAAATCACACCCTGCTGTGTGAAGTGCTGTAGCTCACAGCCTCCACCCCTCTGCACTCATGGACCCAGAATCAAGGGTTGTTTCTGAATCTCGTGGAGATATTTTATTCCAGGCCAGAGCATGTGCTCTCCCTGTGAGTGACTCTTCCTGAGTTTCAGACTTATATTAACAATTTTTTTAAGAAGCTTCCAATTAACTTTTTATGCTGTTTCATTTAGTTTGGTGGATTGTATGTTTCCTTTGCTCCTTCCTACCCACTTTGGGTAGCTGATGTTCTGTTCCATGTGTGTTCTGAGATGTCCTTCAGGATAAAAGCCATTTGTCATTCCAGCCAAGAAGAACAAATACAGTTTGCTGCTCAGCCTCCTCTGGCTGACAAAAACCTCTTCCCCCTGCATCAGTCATAGAGCAATTTAAGAACAAACTTGAGCTTCCTCTAATACTGATAGAACAGAATTCTTTAGTTTGTAAATGAGGGATGATTAACCAGATCTGTGTAGAGAAACTACAGAAAATCAACTTGTCTTGCTATGCTGTCAGAAAATTCTGTTGTGTCTGCTCTGCTTAGGTATTGGAGGAGCAGAACTTTGGGTCCACACATTGTTATGTTCACACACCATTCTTTTGGAAATAGGGGAGGGATTCCTTTGAATTGTTGGGGGTTTTTTTCTCCGATTGGAGCAAGGGTGCTGTTAATATTTGTTTGTTATGTACAGTATCAGACCTCTGTGTATTATGCCTTGACTCTGTTTATGGGTGTATGGCCCTCACTGATCTGTGCAGTGGAAGTACAGATTTTTCTTGTTTAGGTGATTCTGTGACCTTTGATGAGACCAAACTAAAGTTAAGCTAAACCAGGTTTAAATCTAACACATAGCAGTGCTCCTCTTTGACACAGGCTGAGGTGCCTTCTGGAGCACCTTGCTCCATCCTTGGCTGTGTGGGGACCCAGACTGATGAGGTCCTCAATGTAGGTGCCAGAGTTATAGAAGAAGAAACTGAATTTGGAGCATTACAAACTGAGAGGTGGATTTGAACCTCCCTGTACAAGATTTCCTTTTGGTCCTTCCTTGGAGAATGCAAGAGCTGCTGACAAGCCTGCAGACTGCTCTTCTCCCAAAGAATTGCACTTCCTTGTGGGGGATTTGCTATGCTGAAACTGAGAGTAGGAGAGAGGGCGAACAGTTAGGAACAACCTGCTTGTTTGCCACTTCCCCGGTGACCTACAGATCCAGTGGGTGAGTGACACAGAGCGTCCTGGTGTCCTTCCATGGAATGACTCTGCACAGCCTCCATCCTTTGTGTGCAGGGCTGATCCTACAGTGGGAGGTGTGGGAGGCTCTGGAGAGGCCAGGCTCTGTCTACAGGTGTCAGGTACAGATGAATAAACAGCCTGTGTGGTTGTCTTGAGGAGGAAGACGGGGAGGTGGCTGAGGCTGTGTAGTGCTGGAATAGCGGGAGTCTGGCAGGACGTGGTCGCAGAGGTGTCACCTGATGGATGCAAGGAAACACCACATCAAGGAAGCACCACAGCTCTCTGCTCCTTCTCAGGCAAGGGGGAAGAGGCGAACTTAGCTTTCTGCAAGCCATGGCTGCTCTGAAGGTCATCAACCTGTCAGCAGGGCTGTTCTGAGAAGGAGCCAGGCTCAAGCAAAAGGGGTGTGATAAAATGACTGACCAGAGCTGTGTTGCTGTTCTCTGCTGCCAGGCACCAGGAGCGCGGTGCTCAACACAGAAGCCCGCACGGTAGAAGCGGATGTCCTGAGCCGCCGCTGTGTCATGATGCGGCTCGTGGATTTCTCTTATGAGCAGTACCAGAAGGCTCTCCGCCAGTCAGCTGGGGCTGTGGTGATCATCTTGCCACGATCTATCTCTTCTGTCCCACAGGATGTTGTAAGGGTAAAAAAAAAAGTTTTCTTTCTCTCCCTATGGGAGGTTTATTTGGGAGAGGCTTGGGTTGCTGCAGGATGGGAAACTCCTGTTGTAATGCACAACAAATCATATTCTAATTTTAAAACTTACCTCCCTGCTTCGGTTGTTAATATTTTTCTGTCCTCTTTCATGTTTAGCAGATTCTAAGTTTGTGTCTCACTTAAATTCTCAGCAATTCATGGAGATAGAGCCAGAAATGCTCGCTATGGAAACTATTGTGCCCGTCTACTTTGCAGTGGAAGATGAAGAGCTGCTGTCTATCTATGAACAAACACGGGCTGCTTCTGCATCACAGGGTTCTGCCTCAGCTGCAGAAGGTGAGTTCTAGCAAGTGGGGGAAAGGTTTGGGGAAGACAGGCCTGGGAGCAGTCTGCTGTGTCACACCATGAACCAGTGTTGTGCCTTTGTCAAAGTTTTTTGAGAGTCAGTGGAAGAAAAACCCAGTATAGGAGAGTATTACTTGACCCTATTTGGAAACACAGTTGCATGAAGTTCTCAGCTTCACACTGTTATAGGTAAGATACAAGTCAAAACTAGGCTAAAAACAACATTGAAGATGTTAAGTGATGATGATGTGTTGGTAGAAGCTGAAACTTTTTATCTGACTACAACTTGGTTTGGTGCTTCCATGTATGCCTCTGTATATAACTTGACTGTCTTATTGGACTGCTGCTTATGGTTAACTTTAGGACTGCTGGTTTTTGTTTTAGGACAGAATGATGATGCATGGTCACCATTCTGTGTCATTGCATAAGCACAAGTGATAGGCCTTAAATGGTTTAAAGCTGGTGTCTCCAAAGTGCAGTTAGCAAGGGAAATAAAGGCATGAAACTTCCCCAGGTGTATGTTGTATTTTTGGGGTTTTATTATTCTAGTTCTGCTGCACACGGCAACTGCCAATGGCTTCCAGATGGTGACCAGCGGGGCTCAAAGCAAAGCTATCAATGACTGGCTTATACCCAGTGTGGAGGTGAGTTGTATATAGATTTAAACTGACAACATTGATGGGATGACTGCTTTTATTGGGAATTCCTCAGACATCTGGACTGATAGGGCAAGTCAGGTGAGTCTCAGCCAGGCAAGTATCCGGAGTCCTCAAAAATGAGGCAATGGCAGACTCAGTGGGCATGTAGAAGTAAGGCTGTCTTGTATAGGCACACAGGAGGTGATGTGGACTGACAGTTTTCTCTTTCCTCTCCAGGGAAGGCTGACAGGGCTGGGTGGAGAAGACCTGCCCACTGTTGTGATAGTTGCCCACTATGATTCTTTTGGAGTGGCTCCAGTGAGTATTCTTTCTTCGTGAAGCTCTCTTATCATGCCTTTTTTCCCAAAAGGCCTCTGCACATGTGTCTTCTCTTGGCCTTGAGGATGTGGGGCAGTTACAAGTGGAGCATGGTGGTGTGCTGTCTTGATGCTGTTCTGGTAGGTTTGTCACCTTGTCCCTGTCCCACTTCATCCTGCAGTGGCTGTCACACGGTGCTGACTCCAATGGCAGTGGTATCTCAGTGCTACTGGAACTAGCCAGGCTGTTCTCTCGGCTCTACACCTACAGACGTACCCATGCTGGGTAAGAAACATCCCTGTTTGTGCTTAAATGTGTGTAGTTGAGAACACATAAGGTGCTCAGACCTGCAAAGTGTTATGGACAGTCCTTCACTAGGCTCTGTTTTGTTTCCCTCTGAGTACAGCTGGCCAAGCACCTTCTTTGTTTTCTTTGCTGTAGCTCTGCTACCAAGCTTGGGGACAAGTGAAGGGAATGATGTGGGAAGTAGGTTCCATCCTTAGGCACTGGGAACTCCCCCTTTTAATCTGTCTTGCCATTACCCAAGTATGTGGCCTGTAGGAAGTGTTTGTTAATGGACAGTTTGCCCTGGATGCCAGGTGCTAGCAGTTGTGATTTCACCACCCCTCCAAGGCTGAGTAAAGGAGTTCTTTGAGTGCAGCATGCTAACACTTTTCTTTGGTGGGCAGGTATAACTTGCTGTTCTTTGCATCTGGAGGTGGCAAGTTTAATTATCAAGGAACTAAGCGGTGGCTGGAAGACAATTTGGATCACACTGGTGAGTAAGGGGCTGACATTCCAGCATGTTCTGTGGCAAGTTCTGTATTAATATGGTTGTGTTAAATATCTGTTATTAATTGTCAGTCCTCCTGTGAGAATCTCCTTGTGTGAGCCTTGCTTTTTTGGAATGGAAATCCCAGCACAAGACATAGCAATAAAGGTTTGGATTTTTCTGTTCCAGATTCCAGCCTGCTGCAGGACAACGTAGCTTTTGTTCTCTGCCTTGATACTCTGGGCAGAGGCAATAGCCTTCATCTCCATGTCTCAAAGCCTCCCAAGGAGGGGACCTTGCAGTATGCATTTCTGAGAGAACTGGAGATGGTAATGAAAAGCATTTTAGGTACATGGGAACTCGGGAGTTATTATGGGGAGCTGCAGCTCTCCAAGAAAGGAAGGCAGATGTAAAGAAATGGTGTGCCATTGAAATACTTCATGTATTGTTTATGGTCACTTGATTTGAAGTGCAGACAAATCCTTGTGCCACAGTCCCAAATGCAGCAGAGTAGATCATCTGCATTTCCTTATGGCTCACAAATGGTACCCTGTAGTGACATTAAAACCCTGAAACCAGCTTTATAATGGCAGTAACTGCACCTTACAAGTGGAAGACTATTTGCCTTCTGGAACACAAAAAAAGTGGGTCTAGACAGACAGGGCAGTGAACGATGGGATAGTGCAGTGGGCAGCACTGCACCCCTGTATGACTTGTTCTTTCCCTCAGGTTGTTGCCAGCCAGTTCCCAGAGGTGAAGTTCTCCATGGTGCACAAGAAGATTAACTTGGCTGAGGACATGCTGGCATGGGAGCATGAGCGGTTTGCCATCCGACGCTTGCCAGCATTCACCATCTCCCACCTGGAGAGCCACCGGGACAGCCTGCGCAACAGCATCATGGACAGGAGGTGAGAGGCCCTGGGGAAGGAGGGCTGGGGTTTAAATCCAGCCCTTAAACCCAAATTGGCCTCACCACTGCTTGTGTTGTTTTGGTGGTCAGGGAACAGGTGGCAGAAACACTGGGAGTTGGGCTCTGGATTCAGACTCTTGCTTGATGCAGTGAAAAAGGCTTGTTTCTGGAGAAAGCTGATGCTGTTGGCAAGTCCATAATGCCCTCTTTACTTTTTAGGGCACGAATAGACACTAAAGCACTGATCAGAAATACTAGGATCATTGCTGAAGCTTTGACAAGGGTCATCTACAATTTAACAGACAAGGTAAGTGCTGCCCACCATGCAATGCTGGCCAGACTTGTCAAAGCTTGCTCTCACCAATAGCCTGGATTGATTTTTTTTTGTTTGTTTGTTTTCCCTTGCAGGGAGCACCTGCAGATGTGCAGATCTTCACAGATCAGATGGTGAGCACAGTGTGATTTTATAACCTGTGGGAAGACAGACTCCAGGGTATGGGAGAGAGGTCTGGTCTCAGCATGTGTGTGGCTGACTCCCTTTCTTTGGTGGTATTTTTCTGCAGCAGATCCAGCAGGAGCAACTGGAGTCAGTGATGGACTGGCTGAGCAGTCAGCCCAGGGCTGCTCAGCTGATTGATAAAGACAGCACCTTCCTCAACACCTTAGAATATTATATGGGACGCTACTTGAAGGATGTCAAGCAGCATCATGTAAAGGCAGACAAACGGTAAGAAAAGGGATGAAAGAACCAGCCAGGGCAGGCAAACTGGCTTCCTCTTCTAAAGAATTTTGTCTCTGAGCAGCAGCTTTTCTTGTTTCTTGGCATGTAGCTGGAAGGGAATGCTCTTTCCTGCTCTTCTGTCAGTTTTCGTTTATGCTTTCTGTTCTCCCAGAGAAAGCTCTCTACCATTCCTCCCAGCACAGTAACAAGACTCAGCAGCTCCCTCTGCCTTGAAGAGCTTGTTTCAGTTTTAGTTCCACTGTTCCCACTCTGAGTACAGGAAAAGACTAAGGTCTCCTAGACAGCTTTGGTTAATTGCAAAAAGGCAGCTTCCATCATGTCTTAACCTGCTTGGGCTGAAGCAGTTTTAGTGAACTCAAGGAGGAATCTTGCATATGCCTCTTCGAGACAGCTGAACAGCACGAGCTCTGAATTGTGCCCTTAGGCTTCTGATTTTGGGAAAAGAAAGATCTGATGATTAAATTCAATTCAAAATCAGTATGTCAGGTGATCATGATTCCCTGTCTCTGGTTGGGTGGAGTCCTTGGGGACAAGTCTGGGCTGTCCTCTCTGTAGTTTCAAGGAGTGTAATAGAATCTGAAAAACTTCTTTTTTGCACAGGGATCCCGAGTTTGTTTTCTATGACCAGCTGAAGCAGGTGATGAATGCATACAGGTATGGAATTCCCCTGGATCTGTTGGGCTGCTGTCTCACTCCATGCCAGCAACTGCTATAGTAATTTTATGTGTTCTTTCCTTATGACAGGGTCAAGCCAGCGATCTTTGACCTGCTTCTGGCTGTCTGTATTGCAGCCTACCTGGGCGTTGCTTACGTTGCAGTGCAGGTAAGAGAAGAAAAGCAGTAGAAAGATGTATTATTTTCCTTATAAATCATGTTAGCTACAGTAACTGGTGTTCACACAGTCCCAGCACTAAAGCTGGAACAATAATGCCATCCCACCCTGAAGGCAGTTTTCCAGAATGGCTGGCTGTTTTAATTTGTGTCTGTGAGTATTTCAGTTGGCTGTGCTGAAGGCAGTCTCTTGCCATTCCCATGCAAAACTTTTTTAGACCTGTTTCTTGTGGTCAAGGACATGCATAACTCACAGACCTGCACAAACACTTCTGTAAGCCATTGCTTTCTGTACAACTTGAAATAACTGTCTTCGTTTTTATATATATTTATATATAATTCCTCCTAATTCATCAAATCCCACTCCATCTTCCAGGTGAGAGTACTAGTGGGTGATTCAAACAAGGTACTGCATTTGCACATTGGTATTGTTTTAAGCCTTCTACTAAGTTTTCTGCCTGTTTAGAACAGCTATGGTTACTTCTTTCCTTCTTCTTCCAGCACTTTGGTCTCCTTTACAAGATGATACAGAGATTATCCCTTAAAACCAAGCAGCAGTGAAGCAACAACTCATCATCCTCCCAGCAGCACTGAGCCATCGGTGAGCCCATCAGGAACCTCCTGCCTTCCATTGAGCCCTGCTATTTCTCTTCCTCTGTCTCCTCTTTGCTACTGTATAGAGGGGAGGAAGGCATAAAGAAAATGAAATTTTAACTCTTGTGCACCTTTTAAGTGCTTCTCTTCCACCTTCTTCCCCTGACTTGCACCGTGTCTGTTTTCCTTTGCATTTTGGTGAGAGAGAGGCTCAGAGACTTCAGCAATTCCTGCAGTCTGATTCTGAGCAACTTCTGTGAGTAAAACAAAGCCCAACACCTTCCTGGACATGTGTCGTACAGCCAGCTTGGAAACTAAAACTACAGAGTGATGTGTTATCTCTGCCCAGCAGACAAGGACTCGGAGCAGTTGTTTAAAAGAAAAAAAGTGCACATGCAAATTAAAGTGAATGCAATTAGCATGTTTCCTTATGGTACCTCTTCCTTAAGTTCACTGCCTGGCTTTAGGGAGGCATGCTGAGCAAGCAGGTGAGCACCTTCCTGCATTTTGTTTAGACTGCAGTAACACCCCCTTTTAGGTGGTGCACTGTGAGGGATCCTGACTGTTGCCAGGATGAGGAAAGATTATTAAGATGGATTTCTGGTATTAGAGTTCTTGCCAGGACAGGTTCTCCTGTCTCTGTTGGAGGATGCCTTTTGCTGTGTATTTGGTTACTCTGGAAGTTTGTGGTCCTTGAAGAGTTCATGGCTGCCACTACTCTGTCCTAAACTCTTGCTTGATTTTTGAGGGATGTTCTATAGTCGCAGCTGCTGCAAGATCATGTTCTACACTATTCCCTGCACTTAAACAAGCTGTTTGCATCAATTGGGAGAGCAAGAGCAACCCAGACCTGGAAAATACATCAAGATACTAACTACAAGTTCTAGGCTAGTTGTAGTTCTAGAAGATAAGCCAGCAAGGTTGGAGTCCTTTCTGTAGTTGGTTCTACGTACACGAGGTCTCTTCAGAAGTCACAGTGACTACCTTTTTTTTTTTTTTTTTTATTTCAACTAGTACTTGTCATTTAGATAGCATATTTTACAGGGGCTGAAAAGTTATTGTGGGTTTGATGAAGGTGTATCTCTTTTCTTTTCTTTTTTTTTTTTTTTTTTTTTTTTTTTTTTTTTTTTTTTTTTTGTATGCAAGGAGAATCCAAGCCATGCATTCTTGTCTGGACACGGCTGCTGTGCACCCACTTGCTAGAAAAGGGGTTGTTGCAACCAGTCACTGGCCTTGGCCTTTGGATGGGCGCCAAAGCCCTGACTTCCATGCACCTTTGTTTGTTTCCCTGTAGTCTCCTTGGAGGACCCTTACCCCATAACCTGCTTTCTGCTACTTTAAATATGTAGCAACTTGTTCTTTAAAAGGTCTTGTCTTTTCCAGGACAGATGCTGGTGTCAGCAGCTCACCATCATATCATAGCAGCAGGTTGCATGGTGCCAAGCACTCCTGAAATACCAGCCCTACAGGGAAACCTGCCTTTTTCTGGTCTTTTCAGTGCCTAGTTGAAATATGTCTCCCTGCATGCATGAACTGTTGATGACACTCCTTTGCCAATTGAATTTATAGTGACTTCAGAAGTTTCTGGAGTTCCTGGAAGACAAACCTTGATTGTTTTCCACTGACTTTTATGCTCTGCCCGTAGACACTACATATGCTGTACCATGGGAAGGTGCATGCTCAGGGCTGGGTAGGTTTAGAACATAAATGGTACAGTTGTTGTCTGAAGAACTCTGTAGGTTCTGAATACCTGGAAGTAGTTTCAGAGTACTCCAGCTGTATCATACATTTCTAGTGTGTTAAACTTTGGGAGGTGGTGTTCCCTCCACTTAATGATTCACTCCAATACTTTGCTGAGAAAAATAGGAAAAAATTATTATCAATCCTGCTGCAGCTTTGAGTTGACGCATATAAAATCTACCAGTAGTGGGCAAGAGTGAACAGAACAGGCCAGGAACATTCTTCCTTGCAGTGGAGACTGCCAGCCCTCAATCTTCCAGATGAGAAGCTTTGAGTTCAGAGTCAAAAACTTCCACCAAGGCAACCTGGTGTAGTTGCAGTTGTGTCCCTGTAAAGGCTGTAGCACTAAAGGAAACGCTTTAGCTCCACGTGCTCTCAACAATGAACTGTTAACACTCCTGATGCAGTGCCAACAGCCAAAAAGAAAGATGGATTAGATGAATGAGAGTATATAAACTTCGAAGGACATTTGGGACAGTACATTGCTCTCTCCCACTCATGGTTCATTTATCCCATAATCCTTTTGGATGGATTTTGTGTATCTCTAGCTGGCTGCCTTAGAAAGTAGTTTTTACTACAGATAGGATTTTGATCAAAGCGCATGTGCACTGAAACATATATGCTCAAATCTGAGATAGTCAAATTGCAACTTCCTCATAGCTGGAACACAATGTCTGAACTTAGTTCCCACATTGCCATTTCCACATTGTTGTTTTCTTGGATAACTAAACAGAGAAGCTTGCAAATAGATGCTGGTGCTCAGGCACACCACAGCATATCTAATAAATTCTATCACCAACACAACACACAAAGGCAGAAATCCAGTAGACATTGTGATAAAAGTTCTCACAAAAAACTGGTTTTCCAGCTGAGTTTACTGAAGCTGTTAATGCCTTCTGTCCACTCCCACCTGCATGAACACTATGGGGATTTTATGCAAGTAGTTTGGACTATTGTAGTTCATATCCCAAATAAGAGAGGATTTATCATTAGGAGCTAAGTACTGCTGTGCAATATGAACTCCACTCTTGTACTCAGTGCAGAGAAGATCCTGAATCCAACATGGATTTCGGTGTCTCACTGTCTGTGGCTGAAAAAGTCACCACAATCTATTCCAACATTCAAAACCACAGCTACCCAGAATTGTTGTGGGGCTTGATTTTGAGGGTGTTCTGTTTGTTTTAAATCTTGCACTGTCATGGTGTTCATAGCACAGGCCCGAATCCCAAGCTTCTCCTGCACCCTGTGGTCAAGCTGGGTTTTACATTTCAGAGTTGTTCAGTCTTGACTCACTGATCTGAAATGATGGGGCTGCTATAATATGTCTCAGTAAACTGGGCCTCTGGGTACTCGAGTGTGGGCTCCTGCTTGCTCACTTTGATCTGTATAGTTTCCACTTGTAGTTACTGCATAGCAACTTCAAGGTTATAATCTGGAATATTTGCAGCTCAGGAAAATTATTTGATTTATCTAGCAATGTTAACTCGATTATTTATCTCTTGTGTGCCCTAAAGAACAAATGTGTATTGAGGTGAATATTTAAAAGCTAATAGAAAACTCAGTGCAGTTGATTTACATATTTTTGACTACAAATGTAATAATATTTAAGTATTTTAACATTTTTCATTTTCTTATTTGTCTCTTTTTCCCTTGGAAAAATAAAGTGAGTGAGTAGGTTTGATGGGCAGATTTGTCAGAGAACTATTTGCTGATGGAAGCTCAAAAAAATTAGAATCTCCTTTGTTGCATTATTTGGAGGAATAGATCCCTCTACAAAAAGGGAGAAAATGCATGTGTTTAAAGGCTTCATCCCTTTTGTACAGTCAAAAGTCAAATAGTATGACAGAAAACATTTACAGATTCCACACATGATTCCAGCACCTTAAGGTGAGCAAATTCCTGTTTATTCAAAGGGTTTGTGCTGATGTGAAGCAATTAAAGTTTCTATGCAAAACAGCTCTGATACTGTGAAAAACTGGTTACCTCAGAAGCCAACAATGCGTGCTCACGGAGAGTGTTGTGCCACTGTCACTACCAAATGATCATTTGAACACTATTTATTCAAATTATAAGCATTGCGAGAGATCTGTTTCCCTGAGCATGAGTTTGTCCAAGCCTTTCTTGGAGAGCGGTCTCAGCTGTGGAGTGGGAAAGTGGACACGACAGGAGGGCAGAGTCGGCATTGTACATTCCTTCTGCCTCCTCCAGCGGCTCAGTGTCGAAGGCGTCCTCAGTGTTAAGACCCCTCTTTCAAGCACCAGCTGCCCCACCTGCGTGCAGGGCTGTGCCTGGTTGGCGACATGGAGAAGGGCAGAGCAGCCCTGCCCAGTTCCCACACCACTGCTGTTTGTCCTCCAGGGCCGCTCCTGGCCTGCTCCAGTGTGGGGGCACAGACAGAACAATGTGAAGCCCGTGGGCTGGGGAGCTGAGAGCAGCAGCAGGCCTCAGCTCTTGGCATGGCTGCACAGGTACAGCACAGCTGGACCAGCCCTGGCATCATTGCCATTTGTTCCTGCACTCACATGGCAGCCTGTGCTGAGGTGGGGCCTGGGAAAAGGCCTGTGGCTCCTCGGAGCAGGCTATTCAAATGGGTGATGTCTCTTTCTAGAGAAGAAATGCCTTCTATGTCAGAGAAGTTTGAAAAACAAAGGCCAAGCCTTCGAACATGATGGAAAAACCTCTAGGACAAGGCAGTGAAGAGGAGTGTATACTTAGGGTACGGAGGGCAAAGATCTGCTCTAGGAATATTTTGTAATCATTCTCTTTATACAGGCCTCCCCTACACCTCCTCTGCTTATAGCAGAATGTTTTTGTGGCTGAGCTGTCTGGGTTGCTGTCTAAGTTTAGAGAGCTTAGAAAAATTTATAGTTAAAACAGAGGGACAAATCTCCTTCAATTTCAAAACAAATTTTAATTAAGATATGATAAATGGAAGGATAACANAGTGATGGTTGCAGTCTGGTGGCAGTCGCAGTCTGCTCGTGGCTCGGGTCCTCTTCTGGATCTGAAGAGAGTTCCCTAGGCCCAAAAATCCTCTGCTTATATTCACTTAGGCTCCGCCCAGTCCTTCCCCCAGGGCGGAGACTAAAACAATGGGTGATTTACTCTGTGAGATAAACAATGACCTATTTTTGATACCCCTGATGGGCCATTAGCAGACATGACCCCTCAGGTGGGTGTGGAGGCAGAAGAATTTCCTTATCTCACAGAAGTTCCAAAACACCCAGCCTGCAGCCTGAGGGGTGTGCAGTCCCTTAGACAATAGCTGCTAATGTGCCATTGTGAGCAGTTCATGGGAAAAAATGGCATAGAGGCTTTAGAATACACACCCACACAGTGACAAACTGACCCTGGATACTAAAAACCAAGACAGTTGCCCACTGTCCCATCAGAGCCCTCTGTCACAATGGGTGACCCACCAGGCCCTACAGGCAGAGGGGCAGCTGGTTGCAAGGCCGAGTTTAACGCAAGCTCAGGGTCATCACGTTATGTCAGAGTGTCCTGCTTGGAGGGGAAGGTCCCTGTGGATGGACATGAGGGAGTTCTACACTGAGAAGCAGAGTGGTTTGAAACCAGAGAGGAAAGCTGCAAGTGCCTTCCTCCTGGAAAGGCAGTGCCAGTCACTCCACCTCGTCTCTGGGCTTGCCAGCTCTGCCTTAGCCTGTCTCTCTGTGGCAGGGAGACCTATACATGCCACACTGAGTGACTGGGGTTGAGCAAACCACACTAGAAGAATCAGTGCTTTCTCAGCCTACATGGCAGCAACTGAAGAAAAGCATGAAGAATGAGTGTAAAGCCTTCAGTGAGACCTGGAGCTCGGCAGGACAGCTCTGAGCAGTCCAGGAAGCTGCTGTATGGGACTGTTTCCACCTCTGATCATCAGTCCTTGCTTTGGCTTTTGGTAGGAGCAGAGCTGCATGGTGGAGGAAGGGAAGCTGAAGACACAGGCTGTTACCTTGTTTCCTCGTGTGCTACTGCTAAGCTGACAAATTTATGTTTTGATACTGGTCATGCCTATGTCAAAAAGGTGACATTTGGTATGTTAATCCCTAACCTGGAATGGTGGAGCTGTGCTTGGCAGGGAGAACATCCCAGAAGTAGATCTATCCTGCTTTATGTAGCTGGGAACAGAAAATTTAAGACCCTTCTGGATCCTTACTAGGATGCTCTGATGCTGCTGTATTAGGTTTTCCCTTCTTTTGGCAAGGTGTCTGATGATGTGATATACTGGCACTTCTATAACAGGTTGCCCGTCACAGCAGCACTAGCTGAGTGTGTGATGCAGGCAGAGGCAGGTGGAGGAGGGAAGACACATCTTTCTGTAGAGCTTTTCAGTTGATGAGACAACACTCAGACCTTTTGCTTTGGGACTTTGACAGTGACTTGCCAGCTTGCCTGGAAGTTCACAAGTCCTGGACTCCTCACCTGCCCTGTGTGTTGTGCCTAGCAAAAACTCAGTTAATGGGGGGTTTCTCAAGGAATCCTTTGGTCTTTGCTATAGATTTTTGTGTGAAGGCACATGAATTTGTTTCAGCTTGGTTTGCTTCACAGCATCAATTAGGTTGGGAAAGACTTCTGAGGTCACTGAATCTAACCTACTGGACAACAAAGCAAAGTTTTCCTTCCAGAAATTCATTTCTTTTAGAAAAGTTACAAGTATAAATTACTCTCTTAGAGGGAGCTGTGTACTCTGCAATGAAAATGGGAAGCAAAGCCCTCAAGCTTTTCTGTGCCACTGGGAGCAGAGAGGGAAAGGAGCATAGTGGACTCCTTCCAGGTGGGAAAAAGCACACCCACAATGTAAAACAAGATCTGTCTGTTAAAACAGAGGTCATGAAGAAATGTATTTTCATTTAAATGCCACTTCTGCTGTTTTTCTAAAGAGTTCTTGACCCCTGATCTTTATCTAGATAATTTAATAAAGCTTGGGCCCCAGTTCTTTAATGGGACTCTTAACAAACCCAAAAGGAATAAGCTGGCAATATCTGACTGGAAACCCATGCAGCAACTGTCTGTTTTGCAAGAAAGAGGGACAGGACATCAAGACCTTATGCCTGATGAATCTATAAAGAGTCAAGTTCTTTATTGTTTCAGCCACACAAGATTTTTTTAGACAGAGCTCGAGTTGGCATTATTTCCTTTGGGCAGTTCGAAGGATGGTGTCTTAATTGCTGTCTGGAGTAAGACTCTCCTAGAATTTCTTCCCAGCTCATTTGAGCAGGAATTTATACAAGAGAATAGCCCATAGGGGACTGTGGGACTTGTGAAAGGCAATTTGAGCTTGTGTTCTCAGATGGTGCTTCTGATAGCATTGAGTACTTCTTGCTGAAGTGCTGGCACAACTGCCCTGCTTAGAAGTATGCTTCTGTTTGTGAGCTGTGCCCCTGCCTCAGATCCCAGCCTTCCCTTCTGTAGCTAGTCTGAAGAAGTCAGACAGATGTGCTACTTCATGCTTACCCCTCTGAAACCTCTCCTGCTGCTGTTTCTAGGGATTGCCCTGTCCACAGAACAGTGGAATGAGCTGGAGGTCATTCCCAAGATTGATGCTGCTGTCAAAAAATAAGATGAAGATTCTTGGGCACCTTCCATCTGATTACTTTTCCTTAGGTGCACTGACACATAAAGACAAGGATTGTCATCTGGAGCCTTTTCCTCAGCTTGATGGGGCTTCCTCACTGAGGTGGCAATCATGTTGAGAAGACCAAAGACTCAGATTTTCAAGAAGTAGCTTGTAATAAGCACCTGTGAAGTCAGACCTCAGCACCTCTGGTCTCAACCCACCTTTCCAGGGCTAGTTGACTTCTGTCTACTTTGTGGAGTACTTTAACTGGTCTACATCTCTTACTGACTTCCATTTGGTTGACTATTGAGTAAGATGGTTTGTATACCTCATGTTGGCATCTTCCATGTTTTCTCTGTTATTCTGGGAGTTTTTTTGAGTGAAGGGATTATTCTACTTTAGCAACTGCTTTGTCTGTAGAAGCTGAATATGCACAACACAGGTGTTTGGTGTTTGCATTATAAAAGGGAGAGGCATAGTGTTTCACAGGCTGCCACCTCAACTCTTTGTTTCAGGCACCCTTCTCTGAAGGTTGCTGTTGGATTTCCCTTATAGAAGGAGAGTGCTCTGTAGTGTTTTTTTCTCATGATGTATTCCCAAATACTCCTGCTATACAGAAGCAGTCAGGCAGCTCCAGGTCATGGGAAGGGCGCACTAGAATGTGAATCATTCAAAGGAAGTGGTAATTAGGAGACCTGTTAAATAGAGGGGAAGTTAAAGGGTACTTGCGGACTAAAATGACAAACTATGGAGAGAGGATATTTTATGCCTGAGCTCTAAATGGATCCCACTCTGTGATCAGCTGCAGCAAGCACAGCCTTCCTCAGCAAGACTTTTCCAGACTTTACAACAGCTTGCGTCTTCCATCTATTTTTGGTTTTTCTCTTGCCCTGGTTTCCATAGTATCTGAATGCTTCATGGTCTTAAATATATCTGACACAGCACCTTGGTGAAGCAGGAGGTACAAAGGCCCTTGCTCTTTAGAGCTGCTGGGGCTGTAACAGCTCAGGGATGTGTGGAAGATGCAGGGTGGAGCACTGAATTGAAAATGCTCTTTTCTAGAGGCTGGATTTGTCACTGCTGGATTAGCCTTTCACTAGGGATAGCAAGAGGAAAAAAAAAATTCTTCATAAAACTTCTCCAAAATGTTTTGAAGGGAGATGAGTAGACTTGATGATTCAGGCATTCTCCCCTAATCTGGAGCTCAACCATTATCTAGTCAGGTGTCACATTTCTTTCTTTCACATGCTTTGCTTTCAAGCATTGGAAGAAGCATTTGCAAACAACCCAAACTTTTTGTGTAAGGGGCAACAAGGGCTTTTTTTTGTTCAATCCTTTAAGAACAGCTGCTTTTGGCTAGAAAGATATCTGGTATGTTTGATATTCACTTCCAATTTACTACTGTTAGAGACAACTTCTGGTCATAAAATCCACAAGCCTTGAAACTTACTTAATTTTTGGTTTCTTGCAAATTTAAAATGTCAAAACCCCCTATGTTAAATTAATTGGTAATTCAGATCTGGTGAAAGCTAAAGAGCAAGGTCTTGGTAGACAAGAGCAGATAAAAGATGATGGCAAGTTATATCCTTCGACACAGAGAGGGTGTTCTTCTCTTAGGCTGGCAATCTGGCTGCAGAATCTTTTGCTCCAGACCAGAAACAACCACATTAGAGAAATGAACTTTCCTGAATGTTGGTCCTTTCTGCCGGGACTGTCTTACTAGTCCTTTGGCTATTCTGCCTGGGGAGCAGACAGGTGAGGGAAGGCAGACTCTTTGAAGGATCCTTGGAAGATCTTTTTGGGGTTTTTTGTTCCACTCTCCCCCCCCC
>VXAU01003011.1:121436-171390 GCA_013399695.1 Formicarius rufipectus | reverse complement strand
CCCCCCCCCCCCCCCCCCCTTTTTTTTTTTCCCCCAGGTCTGCAGTGAGGATTTTTCTGCCTTAAGTGCTGTCTCCTAGGAGATGTGGAAATTCAGAGGTCCAGATTGTCTGTATGTTCTCCATTCCTTCATGCCTTTAGGAGCTGGAAGGATTGGGTAGGCACTCCTGCAAAGTCTGTCTTGCTGTTCCTATGTCCTTTGTTTGGGCCCTTCTCAGATTTGGGCCACTGGACTGCATCTCTTCACCTTTTACCTTAAGCTGCCCCTGTCTAAATCCAAATATTCATATGCCACAAAAAAAAAAAAAAAAAACAGGAAAGTGTAGGTATGTGTAAAGAAAGCACTTCGGGTGATTTTCACTTGCAAATGTCCCTCTGCAGAAGAGAAACTTTCTGGGCACACAGTGTGGTTTTCTTTTAGCAGTTCTTTTTGAAGCAGCATCTCAGGTTTGGGCAGAATCTCTTCCTTCATCCTCTGGGAATTGTGCATCTGAGCGTGCTCCTTCTGGTGCTCTTGTATAGACTCCTCCGTGACAGCTGCAACATGTTCCTTCTTCATCTGCAAAGCTGACCTGTCATTTCCCTTTTTCTCTGTCTTGGTGCTATAACTGTCTTTTATCTACCACTTAATCCCATTACTCTGCTCTGTAATTCTCTGTCTGGCTCTGTAAACTCTGGGTGCTGATTGACAGCTGTTCTATTTTTCATTTACCAGCAACGTTTTCATGCCTGTTGTTCTCTGCTGCAGTTGGGGTGATTATAATATGTCCATTCATGGATTCCAAAAGATACTGGATAAATCTTTCCTTCTAAATAGACATTTTCTACCTGAGGCACTGGGTCCCTCAAGCAGTAACATAAGTCGAGAGCAATTTGTGCTGCAGCAGCTGATGTGAAAAAGCAAGCTAGGCATGGAAAGGTGCTTCAAAACATTACTTGTTTAGGCATGATTCATCCAAGGTGGGGACTGCTGCTGTTGTGATAAAGATTTCTTGCTTTTAAGATTGCCTTATCTCTTTGCAGCTGTTAAAAATAAGAACAGCCTGACTTGCCATAGGCTTCCCAGCTGATGCATCTGTGGGTTCCAGATAGATGGCAGAACCTTGGCAGCCTCTGCAAGATACGTAAACAGAAAGTTTGACCAGTGTGGGGAGACATGGGGGTTTTTTAAGGTGAATTTTAGGAGTGGTACCATCCTCAAACACAAGACAGCTCTACAGCAAGAGTCTTGAGACAGCTTGCAGTGAGCCCTGGGTTCAGACCAGGTTGCAAAAAGCTGCAGCCTTTGTGAGTCTATTTCTGTGAAAAGCCTGGGTGCAAATTGCAGGCTCTTGCATCTGCTGGCCTCGAGAAGTGTTCTGGCACCTCCACACACAGCTGGGGACAGTATCTAGTGCTGGAGAAAGAAGGATACAGATCTGCAGCTTAGAAAACGGTTGAGATTCTCTGCTGAGCTCAAGAATGAAGTGGAATGAATCCACAGTGTCTCCCTCCCGAGGACCAGCACATGGCTCTAGTGCTGCAGGGGCCTCTATCATTCTTGCCATGGCTTTAGCCTGGGAGCCAGGTGGGTACTCATACATGACCAGCATTCTCAGTTCTTCCCTCAGCTCTGTAGGATTTTGATCCCTCTTCTTCCCCTGACAACAACCCCCCTCTTTCCTAACCTTCCCTGCACAGCTCTCAGTATTGAATCCTTTCCTGCTGCACGCATCTCCTGCTGGAGGAGTCAGCCTTGTGCCTACCTCGGTAAAACCATGGCTAGCAGATCTGGGTAAGGCTCGAGGCAGTGCTCTGGGAGGTGAGTTGGCATGTGGGGCACTGTGGGGAGAGGGAGGGAGGAAGGATGGGACTTGGGGAGCCTGCTGAATTGGGCATGGAGCTGTTGTTGCCCTGGCCGTGTGTGTTGGACAGCAGGGTCTCCTCTGCACTCACTGCTGCCCTCCCTCTGCGGGATCCAGGGCAGGAGCAGTGGGGGATGGCAGAAACCTCTTAGCAGAGAGACTGAGAGAGGGGAAGGGAGGTCAGGCTGTGCCAGCACCACAGCTCTTTTTAAAGCCTCAGACCTGGCATGCTCAGCGGAGCTGAGCCCCTGGCTCTGCCACGGCTCCCTCTGCAAACAGCCAAGCGAGCAACCCCTCCCTCCTCCCAGCACCAGGGCACAGGAGCGTTTCCATCTTCAGGGACACAGGGGCAGGATGACAGGCTGAAATGCACGGCGTGACGACAGAAGCTGTGCCTGCTGCAGGGGAAAGGCTCTGTGGGAGCCGCGGGCGGTGCGCGGCCGTGGGCGGCAGAGCAGCCTTTGGGCTGCATCCCTGCAGCGCTGCATCCCTGCTCCCGATGGAGCACACGGTGTGACACAGCCGGGGCCAGCCGGGCCGTGCTGCTTGGAGCGTTCGCACCCCGCCCTTGCTGCCTCACGGCGTCTGGAGGGCGGGTGGGAGAGCAGCGCACATCCTCATGGGGAGATGAGCCCCGACTCCGGCAGCAGCAATGGCTGCTTCGAACAGGGATGTGCAACCCGCTCCTGAGCATCTGGCTCGATCCGGCACAGGATGTAGCTGGGAATGGCTCGGCCGAGCCCCAGTGAGAAAGGAGCGGAGCTGCTGGGAAGAAAGGGGACTTTGCCTGAAAGGGCAGGGGCAGCGAGCCCTGCCTGGGGAACCCATGCATCCCTTCCCCTTCCACCTAAGCTCCCTCCAGCACTAGAGCTTGTGTCTGTGCTCACCACGGGCCCACGGCCGCGCTGGAAAACGTCGTGCTTTAAACAACCCCTTTGCCTCCAGCCCCTGGCTGCGGAAACACTGAGAGAAGGGGCGCAAAACCCCGCACGCGGAGGCGCCCTACCTGCGAGCCCTAAAACACACAGCCGAGGGGCGGGCGCCGCGCCTGCCCGCCCGGCCCTCGCGTCGGCGGCCCCGCCTGGCTCTGCTCCTCGGCCCCGCTGCCGAGGGAGGCCCGGGAGGGTCGCTCGGGGGTCTCCCGGTGTGTCCCACCCCGGTTTGGGGGTCGCCGCGGCCCCGCCTGCGCCCCGCGCGGCCGGCAGGGGGCGCTGCGCGCGGCTCTTTGTGGCGCCGCGGCCGGTCCCCATCCCATTCCCAATCCCATCCCCGATCCCATTCCCGTCCCAGCTCCCATCCCCGCTCTCGCCCCCGCCCGCAGCCGCGCCGGGCGCGGGGGCATGGCCAGACTCACGGAGGGCGAGGCGAGGAGACAGCCGCCGCCGCTGCCGCCAGCGCCGCCGCCGCCACGCCGAGCCTCCCCCATGAGCAGCAGCGGCGCCGCGGAGCCCCCCGCGCAGCCCGACAGCATGAAGGACCTGGATGCCATCAAGCTCTTCGTGGGGCAGATCCCGCGCAACCTGGAGGAGAAGGACCTGAAGCCGCTCTTCGAGCAGTTCGGCAAGATCTACGAGCTCACGGTGCTCAAGGACCGCTACACCGGCATGCACAAGGGTGAGCCCGGCGCGCACAAAAGGGGGAGGCGGGCCCCGGGGGCCGCTCCACGCGTGACCCACCGCGGGGCGCCGCGCTCCCCGCACCCTCCATCCCCCCCGGGCCTCCCTCCCACCGCCACCTCCCGCCGCGCGGCAGCTCCGCAGCCCCGGGGGAAGCCCCCACGGGGGTCTGGGTGGGGGGCTCGGGGACGGCACCGATGTGCATCGCGGGGGTACCGCGGGTCGCCTCGGTGCGCTCCGCCGGGCCCCCCCTGCCCCCGCACGGGTAAGGGCGCTGCGGCTCGAAAAACCGCGCAACAAAGAATATTCGGCCGCAAATCCGCCGCTGCCGGTGCTGTTTGGGGTTAGATGGGGGGCCTGGCTGGTGGCAGCATGCGGGCGACGGGGCGGTTTATCCCTCGCTGGAGGACCTTCAGTGGATGCTGAAAAGTTTGATCAGGCTCGTTTAGCCGCGCTCGTTGTTGTGTTTGAAAGCTTGTGTTTTGAAGAGCCCAGGGTGTCGGCTCCCTTCGGGAGAGCGGCTCTACACTGCCCCGACAGGTGTTTGGGGTCTTGTGACCCGCTCCAGCCAGGAATGGGAACTCAGTTGTTTGCTGTGAGATCCGAGGGAGTGACGGCAGCCCCCACTCCCTGGCACAGACAGAGCAACCTTCAGGGAGCCCACAGTAAGTACCCTGAAAGCTGTCGGGGCCGTGCCCTAAAATGATGAGTGATGGAGCCATGTGCTGGAGGATGCTGGAGGGTGTGTGGCACTTTCAGTCCTGATGCCTCAGATTTAGGAGGAAGGGTGAGGGAAAACTGCCTTGGCAACTGTAACCATCCTGGGCTGAAGAGGGAGGAAAGAGAGCAAGAGAAAAACAAGCTTATTTTCGAACAAAAGGCCAAATCTAACTCCAGTACAAAAGGAAAACACTTCCTCACTGAAGCCTGTGGGGGCTGGGCTGACTTGAATTTTGCCGAAGAAGTGTGGCTGATTGTGACTTAGGAACAAGAATGCCATGTGTCTCTGTGTGCAAGAAACTGCATCCAAACCTGCTGCCAGTGAGTTGCAAGGTTTCAAATCCAATAGGGAGGAGAATGGGCCCAAGGCAAAGGCAGTTGTGTGTGTCATTTCAAGTGACATCTTAAATATACACTGTGTGGTCTGAGATCAACTTCCAGGCAGGAGACAAGTTCTAGGGATCTGCTTAGGTATGGAAATTAGAGGGGTGGTATTAGCCTGGTGTGTGGGATATTAACTTGTTGGCAAATGCAAGATTTCTGCAGCAAAATAAATACATCCTATTGGATTTTACTTTTTTTTTTTTTTTTTTAATGGATGTAGGTGCTGTTGATCAGAGGCTGTTGTGGCCAGAACAGGTGCCCTCTTCTGCCCAGAAAAGGCTGTTGAGAAGTGTAGGTTCTCTGGTGGCCATTGTGCAGTTGTTTCCACACACCTTCAGTTTCCTCTGCCCCTCCTTGTCCTGTTTTATACAAAGTGAGAGCTTGGGATTCCTTCCCTGGTGGCATGGCTTTGCATGTAGATCCTCAGCCTGTTTTGGGAATAGACAATCCAACTCTCTAAAGGAGTCATTCCATCACAAGGATGTAGAGCAGGGGTTAGCTTGCAGTGAGGGAATTAAACCCACAATCCAGCCCACCCTGACCCCTGCCTTCCAATCCCATCTTACCACATCTGGCTGCCTTGTCTTGGGCTCTGTGCTTTGGTGAGGAGCAGCTGGGTTCAGCAGACCTGGAGGGGGCCAGGCCTTACTCAGGAGCTGCAGTGGCCCAGATCACCATCACAGGCCCCAGGCAGGGGACACTTTGGCAAACCCCAAGAGCTGTGTGCTCGTTCCTGTGCTGTACAGAAGCCGTAACCTTTTCGGGGCAGTTGTAACAGCAGACTGTTTTCCCTCCCCATGTTTCCTGATGTGCAGGGAGATCCAGCTGACAGCTCACATGAAGCTTCCATCTGCTTTGCCCCCTTCTTTCCTTAAATGGGAGGAAGCAGTTGTGTGAGAAGACAGAAATGCTGGTGAAGCCCAGCAGGTTCTCTTGTAGGCATGTTCATGAGGCAGTTCTTCTATTTATGTTAATTGCAGATATATTTGCATGTTAATAGCAGTGTTTGTCTCAAAGCTAGTATTTCCATGGGAAGAGCAGGGAGGTGTTTGAACAGTTTGAATGGGTCAGAGGGGACTGAGTAGGGAGAGTCAAGTGGAAGTTTTTGGCCTTGTGTTCCAGCATTAGGCAGAAGGCAGTTCCTTCACAAGTGTCAGCTGGATGGGTTTCTTGGGAGTGCTCAGGGTAAGGAAAGTGGAGAGTTTCAGGAATGTGAGACACTAAACTGACCTGCAGGGGAATATTTGGAAGGGCCACCCCTCCTGCAGGTGTGTGGATGAATGGACAGTGTGTGGACACATGGGTGGCTTTTCCAGAGGGCAAGGACACAACAGCACCCTCAGCCCTAACTTGCCCTGATGGCAGCTGAGTTTTGACTGAGGTTCTGCAGGCTTGTGGATCAGCTCCCCACTGACTCCATGCTGCCCCTGCTGAAGTATTTGATGTGATTTGTGCTGCTGAGCAGAATCTAGAGATCCCTCTCTTCTACAGACTGACAGCCTTTTCTTGCTCAAACCTTTTCTTGACTGCTGATGTGTGGTAGTAATGTTTAGGAACTAAAGGGACTGTAAATTCCAGAGCCAATGTGTGATTTGTAGGGTGAATCGGGCATAAAATATATATATTTATTTTGTTTCTGCAGTCTCTCACAAGTGGAACTGGGCTGAGTTCTGCTTTTAAGGAGCTGGAAACCCTCCTGGAGCCCATGGAAGTGGTGTGGTATCACCAACACTGATGGGACACAGGGTTTCTTTTAGGGATCCTTGGCAGAATGATGGTGATGATGAGTCACAGTTAAAGCTTAAACTTAAAACTTCATTTTCATAAGATAATTTTATGATTAGTGTAGCACAATTTATGATTTGAACAGCATAGTGTTTCTACAAGCAGAATCCCTATACTACAATCTATAAGTAGTATAATAAAGAATTTATGATACAACTTAATTATGATTCCTGGACCTCTGGCAGATGAGCTTCAGAGACAGTGCTGTGGGTGCTGTTGTGTGCCCCTGTGGCGATGTGGATCGCTGGCAATGCCCAAGACCTTCCAGGCTGATGCCTTTTAACACCCTGAGCACTTCTTAACACCACATCCACATCCCACGTCTCAGCAGGCATAGCTGGGTGTTGGGAGGGCCCGAAGGGGCATAAGTCCATCTGAGCTTACTGTTAACTAAAGCAGGAAATGTGGAAGTGAGAAACCCTCGTGAGAGTGCCAGGCTCCTCTGCACCTCTGGACGTCTCTTCACTGTTGAGAGGATCCTTGGGTGACTCTGCTACGCTCTAAGTTTTAGGAGTCTGAAGAACCCATGAAACACATGGTAAGCAGAATCCTAGGGAGTAGCTGAAGAATTAGTGTGCAACAGATAATATCCCTTCAGGAAGGAAGCTTTTTTTTCCCCAAATATTTGTTTGCACAGTCTGGATCAGTGCCATGTTTCTGCCAAACCCTTTCCTGTGTCTCTGACCAGGGCTTTGCAAAGAAAATGGAACTGACTCCTGCATCCTACCTCCAAAACACCTGGCTGTAGAAAGCTGTAGTCATGTTTTCCAAAACATGTAGCTGACATCCTTAGCTCCCTCCTTTCCGCAGCCAGTCCAGCCTCCCAGGTTCTTGCAGCTGGGGAAGTAAAAATGAGATTGAAACGAATGAGATGAATGTCCTCATAGCGTAGAGACAGGGAGAGCTTAGAGATGGAGCAGAGGGCCAGGCTGCCCTGTGCCCATAGGCTTGCTTACCCCAGTCCAGCCAAGATAAGCCTGTTGTTAGAGGCTGCCCAGCTGCTGTTTCATGCTTGAGTGAGGGGAAGGAGTACAAACTGAATCCTGTTGAGCAAATATCCACATCCCTTGTAAAACAGAGCAGCAGCGAGGATTGACCTTGGGTTGAAGCTTGAGTGGGGCATCTTCAGGCTCCACAGCTGCAGGATGTTTCTGTCTCCAGAAGCTGCTGCCTCTTGGTACGGATACCTGAGCACCTCAAAGATGAGCAGTGTTGTGGTGAGAAAGATCAGAGGCCTCTAGGGAGGGAGTTCATGGCACTTTTTCAGATTGGTGCTGGTGGTTGCTGGGGTTTATCAATCCCTGAGCTGGCATGATGACAGTACCTTGTGAAATAACTCTATCCCTGTCTGAGGGGTGTATCTTCTTTTGTCTCCACTAAACGGTGTGCCTTTGTCTGGTGTTCATTTTCCCCTTGTCCTCCCATGGACTGAGATTTTTGAGCCTGACATTACCTCAGTTTTAACATTCCTTAGGCTGGAATTTGGGACTCAAGGATGGGGTTTGCATGCTTAACTCAGCAGATAGCTTCATGGAGGCTTAACTTCTCCTCTCCCATCCTTAGTTTTCTGAGGTGTCATGGCTAATACTCCTGAGACAATGACAGTGTCTTCACTGTACGTGGACACAGTACCAATGCATTGAAGCCCTTACTGGAATGAATTGCTTATTCCCAACTCCTGCATTTTGTGTGCTAAACCTGACCCCAATTATCTTAGTACAGGTCCTGTGTGACTTGCAAAGCAGCAGACTGTAGCAGCAGGTGGTATTAGGCAGGTATCTGTGCTTGAAACTTCAGTGGCCAGGCCTTCAAGTCTTAGAAATCTGCTCTCTGGTTACAGAGGTGCTTTTGAGGCTTGATACCAGAGCAGTTTATGGGGGGAGAGTCAAAGCAGAGGATTGCTTCCCCCACTGGACATTCTCTTTTTGCAATGAGAAGTGGAGGTCACCTGCAATGCTTCCTGGCCTCCCCACATTCGTTAAATTATCTGTTGAACCCATGTTTCACTATGGTGCAGAATTCTTCGTTCAAAACCTGGGCAATAAGGATCTTTGACTATCTCTTACAGAATTCTAGTGCTTGTGTGCTGTTTATGGTTTGTTCTTTTTTTTTATTCCCTGGCAAGAGGTGTGAGAACAAATGTGATTTACTTAGCTGCAGCAACTTACTGGAGCAGGGATGGAAGAACAGGATAATTGTGTTGCCATGGGTTGAGATTGTCCTTGTTGCTCACTGGGGGGGAGGGGAGAGGTCCAGGCAGCCTCTGTCCCACACCCACCTTTGGATCTACGGAGAACTGAACCAGCTTTAGAGTACCCCAAGCCAGGCACAAGAATGTGAAGGCAATAAAACTGGTCCCTCTGGGCCATCTGCAGCCCCAGCACGACAGGATGGACACGGATGTTTAGCAGCATCCAAAGGGACATGCCCTGCCTTTGCTGAGGATGTGAAATGCCACTGCCAATAGGAGGGGGCTGAGTGAGGGGGTCAGATGCATTCTAGCATTCGAGTCTATTCTCCAGTGCTTTGCCTATCCTCATCTGAAACAACTCAAGTGATGGAGCTTCAGGCACTTCCCTGGGGAGATCATTCCACAGTCTAATAAATCTCTTTCTGCTAGGAAATGTTTCTTGATAACCAGCCAGATTTTTCCTTTGCTTAGTTTCATTTGATTATTCTTAGCATCAGAGCACCCAAAGATGATCCCTTTTCTTCCTGGAGCGGCTTCAGTTCCTTCCCTCCTCCCCTGGCTCTACTATTCAGTTAAGATGTTGAGTCATATCTTGACTAGGAATGTCAGGATCTGGCCTCGCCCGTGTGCTTTTCATCTTGCCTCTCAAGTTGGCCCTTGAAGAGTACTTTATGCTTTGCTGTTCTCTGGATTATCCTTGTTATGCATATGTATGTTGGTGTGTGTTTGTGCACAGAAGGCCAGGCCTCTCCTTCTATAGCTTTCCATGATTCGTGAATCTGGATCCTAGAGCTTTTGTATGAGCCTAAAATCCCAGACTTTTCCTCTTTCCTTGCCTTTTTCTTTCTTTTTATTTTTAAAAATCAATAATCATACTGGTCCTTGCCTCCCCTTCGATCCCTGTCCTTTGGACTGTTTCTGCCACAGACCAAACTGCCTTTCCTTTTGCATCCTCATTGCATCTCACCCTGTTCAACACCTGTGTCAAACCCAATTGATACACTGGGACCCCTTTCCAGGACTTAACAGACCTTGGATGCGGCCTGCAAGTCCTTTTATGTTGTTTCTTTGTCTTTTTCCCTAGAGCGTTAGACACATCCAAATTACGTAACATTTGTGCTGATGTGCATCTGCCATTGCCTGTCTAACTTCACACTCTCTGTACCCACTGCAGGTTGTGCATTCCTCACATACTGTGCCAGAGACTCTGCCATCAAAGCCCAGACAGCACTGCATGAACAGAAGACTTTGCCAGGGGTAAGTCCTGGTGACTCGTGTCTGGAGTTGATGCCACAGGCAGGAGAGTGGGGGATTGTCAGGGCAGGGATCAGGGGTGAGAAGTGGCTCAGGTTGGTTTTCCTGCTTGTGAAGAAGTGTGTTTTGGGGGGGTTAGAGCAGAGATATGGGAGTGGAAGCACAGCACTGCTCTTCACAGAGCTGCTGCTTTTTTCTCCACCTGGCCAAGGCTGCCCTGTGTACCTCTGGCCAGGCCTATTTCTGTGCTGCTCTTGGCTTTCCATGGTGGGACTTGTCACCTTCAGCTGTTTGTCCCTGTCACTAGGGACCTGTGGGCTTTGGAGGAAGAGTGTGGGCACAGCCTGCACAGTGGGCGTGCTGGAAAGCTCACATGAAACCAGACAAGGTACCAGACCATTTTTCCAGGTGTGCCGAACCTCCTGGTGCATCTGCTTCTACTGTGCCATTGTAGGGTGCCTGGACAGGCTTCTAGCGCAGTGCCCAAGTTGGATCAGAAGAAAAAAATACACTTGCCACATCCCATTGTTTGGAAAAGAAGTAGGTGAGACCAGGACTGCTGAACTGACTGGGGTCTGCTCCTGGTTCTTGCTTGCTCCATAGCTGGTCTTGGGAGCAAAGTACAGTAGGAATTGCAGGAGGTCAGGCACTGCGGAACAGGTCCCTACTTGCAGGGCAGTCCTCTGTCTCCCTGGGACCTGCTGGTGAGCTGAAAGGAGCTCTGAATTGTTGCTATTCCCATTTTGGTATGATTTAAGAGCTTTGACTGGGCAGTTCCCTTGCTATGCTGAGGGGGTTGATCAGGCACGTTGAAAGGATTCATTTGGAGGTGAGTAGGAGGAGGATTTGGGTACTTTTAGATAGAAGCTCACAGGAGGCCCAGAGTGCTCAAGGAAACAGAATAATTAAAGTAAACCAGGGGTCTCTGGAGAGGGGTTAGGAATTCCTAGCCATAACATTTCCTCTTTAACCCATACAGGTCCACAGAGCTTCCCTGGTCTCTCCCAGCTGCCCTCAAGACCTCCACACACACTCATCCTCTTCTGTATTCCTTTACCTGTGCTCCCTTTTTTGCATGGACCTGTGGTGGCATTTGAATGCTGGAAAATGCATGTGACTTAATTACCAGTTAACGGGATCTTTGTCTCAGGGCAGCCAGAGGGGAGAGTGCAAATAACCAGGTGCTCCAATCTGCTTGAGTTATTTTTGTGTGATGGGGAACTGGTCAGCCTTTTTTGGACTAAACCACTGTAACCTGGTGTGTGTGTGTGTGTGTTGGTCCAGGGCAGGGTTGGCAGAGCCTATGAGAACAAGTCAAGGGATGGAGGAGTCTTGAGGAATCATGGTACAGTGCTGTTAATGCAATGGGAGAGTCAGACACATCTCTGCCTAGTACCTGCAGAGGGTCTCTGGAAAGTTTTTCTCATGAGGGTGGGTGAATTCAAGGCAATCTCAGTTCTGCTGCAGTTCTACGTGGGGAATTTATTGCATGTTTCACCATGTTCTCTGCTGTCTGTGCTCCAAGTTGTTATAGAGTGCTGCATGGAGCAGTGTTTGAAGCAGCAATTTATCCATGATGTGGTGATCTAAAGGCTTTTTATGTTAAGGGAGGTGTAAGAGACTGCCTGGGAACCGTAAAAAGTCTGCTGGGAGAGTACTTTTGAATGTATTTGTCTGGAGACAGTTAATGAGCAGTGTGGTGTAATTATGTTTCAGGATTAGGATGAGGATGAGTTGTGTTGCATTTGAATCTGTTTTCAGGCTGTCAATACACCACTTCATCATATGTAGCTTCTCTTTTGTTAAGTCCCTCGATGATCAAGAAGGCATGACTCTCTCTCTCTGCACGTTTTAGTGGTTATTTAGAGATGGTAACTGCCAGAATGGAACAGACCTCCATCCTGATGCACTTAGAGTTGGTCTTGGCATGGACATGGGCTGGGTGGCCTGGGTTAGCTTTCAGCCCTGGTTTGCTTGTGTGTTTGTAGCATCAGCCATCTCTCTGACCCAGCTGTTCACAAAGAATAGTCCTGAAATGAATCCTAGACAGGAGTTCTGGGTATTTGCTTCCCTGTTTTGGGAACAAGGCCATAAAATTTCATCTCTGTACATTCTTATCTAGATGATCTTCTGATGAACTCCATGGCAAAACCTATCCCCAGCAATATAAGAGGGCCTGAGCCCAGGGCAGAGAACAGAATTACTGGACCACACCACTGAGATTTCAGTAGATGGGCTGCAGTCTGGTAAACAGGTGATTTTGTGTTCATTTTGCACCCGTGCTACCTCTTTGTTGCACAGAGTGAGAGCAGCAAGAAAGCTGAAGGGTGTGTGACATCAGTGTAGAGTGACACAAACTGTTACCTGAATGCATGACCAAGCATCAGCACATTTAGAGACAGCAAGGGATCAAACTGGCATAAGAGGGGTCTTGTGTTGATCCTACACTCACTGTTGTACTCCCAAGCCAGCACAGATGCCACAATAACCCAAGTACCTCCTGTGTGGGTCTCAGTGCAGAGAGCAGTGGTTGATCTCAACAGCTCATGAACCTGAATAGAGACAAGTTCCTTTCTTGGTCTAGACTGAGGGTTTGGTAAGGAGAGATTTCTGGAAATGCTTTGGTAAGGTTTCTGAGGGTCCATAGACTATGGTCAAGTGGCTGGAGCAGGGCTTCTGGATTGTCCTCCAGATCTGTCACATAGGTGTGGGCTCACAGAGGTGTTGCTTCAGCCCTCCAGGTCTGATGTCCGTGACGCCAGCCCGTGTAAGGATGTGGATACATTCTTCCTGCAGGGCCATGAGTGCAGTGTAGCTTTCCTGAGGTTTTATATTTATAGTTGTATTCATATTTTAGGCTTTCCGTATAAGTCAGTAGGAATCACCATGATCTCTCTTTGGTCCTCTGGCATTTCTGGCAAATTCTTCTTCTGTGAGATTAAAATTCTTTTTTGTTTTTAAATTGAGGGCTGTTGGATGTATGGTAACTACATGGAATTTAAACTCTAAAAAGCTAATTTTTTGAATGTAAAGCTTAGCTTCTTTTTTCGAAGTAGACAGAATTTTGGCTTTTACATTCTTTTGTATGGGCTAGTGTGCTCAGGGTGTAAAGCAACAAAACTCATAAAATCATTTAGATTGGAAAAGGCCTCTGAGATTGTCACTTCTAACCATTAACCCACCACTAAACCATGTCCCTGAGTGCCACATCCGCACATCTTTTAAAGCCCTCCAGGGATGGTGACTCAACTAGTCTCACCTGTACAGTCAGTTGTATGTTGTATTATCCAAAACACCTGTGCTGCCCTCAGAGCAGCTGAATTGTTGTCAGTGCAGTCTGGAAGTAACATATGTGTGAATGTTCCTTTAGGGAGGGAAGGATGGAGCTTCCTAGACCAGAGGGGTAAGGTGCATCCGTGGTGGATTAGCAGAAGTGTCTTCTCACTCAGGCTTACTAAGGAGCTGAAAAGGTTGCCAATTGTCTGTCAGCTGGGGTGGGCAGGAGGAGTGCCCGGGCAGGGCATCTGTTTCCGTGCCGTGTGGTGTGGGCTGTGGCTTGTGAAGCTCAGCACGGCTGAGGAGAGTTTGCCCCTTGCCCAGTTGGTACCAGGGACAGGCACATGTCCCCCTGCTCACAGGGGCTGTGCAGGGCACAGGCAGCACCAGCACCGTGGCCAGTTCCCTGCCCACACCACCTCCTCCTCCCTGCCCTCCTCACTGCTCTCTGCTGTGTGCAAACATCCCGCTTCAGGCTGTCCAGTGATGCTCCCTGGGGTTGGGCTGGGGGACTCCACAACTGAGCCTGACTCAGTCCCAATAAAGCAGTTTGTTGAGCCTTTTGGGCCTGTCAGAGGTGGAGATGGATGTGCCTGAGGAACAACATAGAAAGAAGCTCCCTCTCTGACCTCAGTACACAGGGCTGGGGGAAAGACACACAGCCCTTGTAGGCTGAACAGAGGCCAGAATATTCCAGTCTGAAAAGCAGAAAGGAAATCAGGCTCTTAACACTTCTTCCTAAATCTGGTGTCCTTCTTCAGCTGCCAGCCAGCTTAGCAGTGTAGTGTTTCACCTTCTTCCCACTCACTGGCACGCTCCTCCCTGGCTTGATGAAACGATATTATATCTCTGTAACCCATGCCTTTGATTCGTGATTGTGCCTTCACTTTGCTGAGTTCTGAGAGGAATTGGAGAGGTTATTAATGACATACAGTGATCACACAGCAAGTTAAAGCCTCTTGCTAAGTGAAATTTGAGGGAAAAGCATCCAGCTTTTCATTATTTCGCAGAAACGCTTTATGTTTCTTTTCATTTGCAGCCAGACAGTTGCAAATTACATAAAATTGCTCCTGAAGAAGAGGAAGAAGAATAGAAGGAGGAAGTGGAGATGGGGGGAGGTTTAAAAAAGTAATTCTGGCAAGGAACAGTCACAGTTTTATTTCTGTGCAAAACAAAGAAGGGCTTGCTGAAAGGTAGGCAGGTAAGTGACAGAAATTGCTATTATCCAAGCTGGGGATACAGCCAATTTAAGAGCAGTTATGGGGGTACTGAAATGTGGCTACACCATGGGGAGAACTCATGGTTGCAGGGACACAGGAATGGAAAATTACAGAGAGCAGCAGCATGAGAGCAGAGGGAGAGACTCTGGGAATGCACCAGGGGTTGAGATGCTGCAGCACTAACTCAGATGTCTGGGCACAAGAATTAGTGCAGAGACCCAGCAGAGCCTGAGCAGAGGGCATCCCTGTGGGTAGGCTGTGTCCTGTGCTGCCAGGAGCAAGGGCGTGCTTGGGCCATCTGTCAGGATCCAGAGTGATGATACAAGGGAGCACAGGGGACTGGAGGGGTGCTGGTAGAGAGGTCAGAGCATCTCATTGTTCCCTCCCCTCTCATTTGTACAAGTGCTGGTGTGAAGACCAGTATTTCTGGAAGTTTCTTCATGTGAACACTACAGGGTATTGTGACTGGCAAAGCTGGAGGATGTGCTGAGGAGGGGAGCAGGTGGCCTGAAAGTTTGGCTGGGGGCTGAAGCTGGGCCCCAGTTGTCCATCTTTGCAACTTGAACCTTTGGGCAGGGCAGAGCCCTGTGGAGAAGTTTTTCCCATGTTCACCCTGCAGGGTTAGTAGACACTATTGGCCGTTTTCTGAGAGCCATGAAACATTATAAGTAGAAGGCAGTGGTGCAGAGAGCATGCCAAGGCTATCTCATTGGAGTGACAGCACCAGAACGTGACGGTCCTGGGCTACAGCAGCCCCTGGGCAAGAAGCAGCAGAGGTGGCTGTTCCCTGCAGAGGGAATTGCAAACACTTGTGCTGGTGAGGGTTTGGCTTAAGGGGCTGAGAATACCATGCAGCAAGGCAACTGCCCAGTGAAGTGCCAGCACTGAAGAGGCCAGGGAAGAGCAAGCTTGCAAGGCAGACATTGGCTCCTGTTGCCTGTAGAATTGGAAGAATAGTGAAATTGAAGATCAACACCCATTCCCACGTGCTGATGGAGTGCACACATGCAGGCTCTGTCCTGAGAAATTCCTTTTCCAGAGAAATTCCTGCCCTTTGCACAACTCTCATCCCCCTGCAGCACAAAGCTTTTGTCTCCCAAGAGCTGGTGTGTTCCCTGGTGAGCTCACTTACCCGTGCTTGTGAACACCTGGTCCCAACCCACACAGTCCCTTCCTCTTTGCAAAGGCACCCACCGTTCTAGGCAAGGCTCCACATTCCCATCTCCTGAGGGTGATTTGGGGTGTGTGCCTGCACAGGAGTGTTTGTGAACATGGACATAGGTAGGATCATAGAGTAATTTATGGTGGAAGAGAACTCTGGTCAAGCCCCACTTGAAGCAAGACTTACTAGGTCACTGAGGACATTCTCTAGATGAGTTTTGACTGTCTCCAAGGGGATCCTGCATGCCTGGGGCCTCTCTTCTAGTCTGTCAGCACCCCTAAAAGGAAACAGCTTATCTAGTATCAGCCATAACTGGCTAAGGAGATTCCTGCTGGGGCTTGGGCCCCTTTTCTGTGGGTTTTCTCTTGGGCAGGTTGTTATTGCTGGAGGTTTTGCACCACTCAGACTGTTCCTGTACGCGGTTGCCAAGGGAACTGGTGCAGCCTGTCTGTGTGCAGGCAGAGATGCCTTTCCTGCCCACTGCCATTACCCTGCCGTGGGGCAGAGGAGTAGGGGCACTGGGGAGCTGCTGATGCTCCCAGAGGACAGGCCGAGACCGATGGCAGCCTGTTAACCTGCCAGCACAGCCATGGGGGACCCTTGCAGGCACTGCAGACCCCCTGTGCCATCAGCTCAGACACCTGCTGCCCTTGCTCTGCCCTTCCCTGCTTTGTTGGGGTCTACAGGGCTCCAGCCTGTGCCTGGAGAGGTGCCTGGCGATGCTGGCTGGACCAGGGCCAGTGGTGCAGCAGTGAGCACAGGGAAGGATGGATGTTGGGTGTTGTCTCTGTCTTGTCCAAGCAGCCTAGTGAAGAGGACAAAGCCAGCTGAGTGTGGCAGTGCTCCCAGCTTTTCCCTCTGCAGCTTTCTGGCCCTTGCTCATAGTAACTCGGTGACCCATCTCACGTGCATCTTATCCTTGCTTTCTGCAGGCCTGCTAAGCACTTCCCACCTTGCTGGGAGTGACTCCTGGGGCAAGGGCCTCCTTAGGCGAGTCTCTGTCTCTGCTGAAGCAAGATCCATGGCTGGGTCCTCAGGCCCATGGCTTTCTGGAGCCCAGGATTATGTCTTGTTGTCCTGGCGAACTTTCTAGAAGAGTTTTTTAGGCTTTCAGTCAGCCCTGTCTTGCAACAGTAGGGAGGAGCAGGAGGAAGTTTGGAGCCAAGTATTACCCTTCTCTGCACTGCTCTAAAGCCCCCTGGGAACCATAAATGTGCTTGCCTGAATTTGGCCCAGGATTTTTCTTCCTCTTGCCTCTTGAGGAGACTTGCCCTAGCACCTCTAGAAAAGGATTTGAGAAAATTAGCACTTTCCTTTTCCCTCCTAAAAAAGCTCTTCTGACCTTCAGTGGCACTAATCACAAGTGAGAAGAAGAAATCAGGGCAACAGGGAAGGTCAGGTAATCTTTTCCTTAATGCAGTGCCCTGCAGTTCACTGAAACTTCAAGCAGGGAGCCCCATGAGGACAGCCTGGTTGATCATGGAGTTGTGAGGGACTGCACTCGTGTGTCTGCCACACAGTCATGTACATGATTTTAATTTTTTTTTCCAGCCCAAATGACTCTGTGGTTCTACAGTAGGAGCTGGAATTGTCATGCTAGGTGGACTCCCCTGCTGGTTCTCTGGTGTTCTTGCACAGTAATGGTGCTGTCACTTCCCTAGAGGTACCAGGGTGATCCAAAGGCTTTCTGAGTCATGGTGACAAGTTTCTCACCTTCTTCCCAGAACTGGGAACTGGCTACAGTGGGGACAGGGTGTCTGACTGGGTTACAGAAGAAGGAGCACGGCACAGGGGAGAATCCAAGAGGCAAAGCACCAGTCCATGTGTGTTGTGGCCCTCATGCTGCTCAGGTACCTGCTTACTGACTCCTGCATGCACTCAGCTTCAGTAGGAATGGGGGATAACTTCCCTGCCCTGCCTGATTTGCCTACTGTGCTGGGGATAGGGAAAATGCCTCCCAAGGAAAATTATGAGAGGAGTTATAAGCTTCATGAGTCATCTTCTTGGTGGCACAAAGCGGTAGGGTTAAGTCCTTCACCAATCTTCCTGGGTCAGGCAAAAAGACACAACCCTAGCCATGCAGGCAGGAGTTGAGTGTTTGTGCTCTGGGCTTCACATCTTGCTTGTGCCACACTTTCCTCCACCTGCCACACAGTGGTCAGAATTATCCTTGTTTCCTTCATAATGGGATTGAATGAAGTGAATTCATGAACAGCCTTTAGAGCTGTGCCAGAGTGGTGTTTGGTACTAATGTTGCTCGTGTTTCTCTGTGAGACAACTCCCCTTTCTCAGGAAAGGATGGTTCTCCTGGATAGGACTAAGGTACAATGAGGTGTCAGTGGAAAGGTGCAAGTAGGATACTTGGGCTTTGAGACTGGCACCAGTCCAATCCTGCTTGCATTCCCCATCAGGAACAGAATCCAAATGAGTAAATTAGCATTTATATTTACGTGCTCAGCCCATCTAGAAGTGGTTATGGTCATTCAGGCAGGGCATTTTTAACTGGCCAGAAGAAGACCAGCCCACAATTTGTAAAATGTAAGAGCACAGGACCTAATTCTGCCAATGGCCTTGGATGCCTTTTGGTTCCTGACATGCCAGAGGAGCCAGCTTGCATTGTGTGTCTCATGCTCTCTGCCTCTGACCCTCTTAACACTGTGAGGTTGCCCTGCATTGCACCTAGGGGGCTATTTTACATCACTTACTCTTAATTAATAGAAAGGCTTGCCCTGCTGTCCCAGAGGGCTTTTTCCTTCTATCCAGCTTTTGCAGTTTGAAAGCTGAGGAGGAAATGTCTAGGAGTCGCTGCTCCTCCTTGAAGCAGAGGGCTACCAGATTGCTGAGGTGACTGACAGCTCTTGCTGGGCATTGATGTAAGTGCAGGGAGCTTGTTCACCTCCTGAAGTCTTTTTTTGGGGTGGGGTGAGAGAAATCATTCATTTTGACCTTGTAGCAAAGCTTCCTCTGACTTTAGGAGGGCCAGGATTTTTCCTTTGTCCCTTAATCCCAAGAGTGATACAAAAGGTGAGGAGCATTTTCCCAAAAGCAGGGAGGAAGCCCAAAGAGAGCATTGGCCCCCACTTCTCTTGAGTATTTGCTGAGCAAATACTGGGCATGGGGTGGGATGTAATCCAGATACTTTGCTAGCAAGGCCTCTGGCCCTTGCCCCTTCCCAGGAAGTCTCTGGGCTCCTCTGGGCTGCAGTGACTGTCTGACCATGAGTGTCTCCTCACTGCTCCCCTGGGGGCTGTGCTGGACGTGGGGCTGCTGTGCTTTGTAGCTCGTAAGTATGCAGAGGTCAGGATGGCTTTGTGCCCCTGTCCCACCAATCACCCCCAAGAAAACAAGCCTACAAAGTCTGTGGGCCTGTGAGAGGGAGAGTGCTAGGGGCAGAGAAACACTGACTGTGTGAGCTGGGCAGGGTAAGGCACAGAAAGGGAAGGTGTGTACCCAGCCAGGAGGGTAAATGTGAGGGGGAGGCTGGAGAGGGGCAGTGGGAGCTTTGCCCCCTCCCCTATGCTGCCCATCTGGTGCCCACTGCTGCAGGTGGTTCCAGGAGATTTCTTGAGTCCAGGGTGTCGTGGAGGTGACAGCTCTTGACCTCTCATTAGCAGTGGGTAAGGAGGACTGTGACGTGTGAGCGCGGGGAGCATTTGGCCCGTGGTGTCCTGACAGCACATGCTCAATATTAATGTGATATTCTTAACAAATGAAGACTAATAATGCTCAGCGGAATAATTTAACAGGTAAATTAAAGCTCAGCTAGGAAGGCAGGTGCAGGCTCATAAATCATTTGCCCAAGTTTTCCATGCCACACATGTGCTTGAGTATGTTTGTGTTCACGTGTGGTAAAGACATGCACGTCGGTGCACGTGGATCTGCTCTGCACTTGGAATTTAAGGCAGGCACATCCTGGCTGCTAGGTTCTGCCCCAGCTGGGCATGTACAAATGCAGCTTTCTTACTCAAGTGTGTTCTCTAATTACTGTGCAGCCTCAGGTGATGACTGGAGGCCAGAAGAATTTGTACTTCCAGGGTTTGCAGTGTAAGCCCAGAAGCATGTCCTCCCTGCTGCCCTGTTACTCTCTTTCTCCCTCAGATGGAAGAGGTAAAGCTTGACCATCCTTTCTGTGCATTGAGTTCCTGTAGGGCACCAAGCTCTTTGTCGGAGAAGTTTACAAAGTACACAAAGTTTAGGACCCCACGGGGGTGCTTCTCAAGGCCTTGAGACCTGTGTGATTGAGTTTAATCAGCTGGTGGGCTGCCTCTGCTTGAGCGGCCTTTGATGTTTTGTTCATCTTTGATGGCAACACGGGACGTGGAGGGATTACAGTGGTGCTGTCCTGTTTGTGGAAGTCTCTGCATGTCCGTTCTCTGCAAGGAGGACCACGCCTGCCTCTCCCTCACTTGGGGGACCTTTCAGGAAGAACAGGCAGAGAATCCTGCTGCTCTTCTCCAAGCCTCATCATCTGGAGCATTTCTCGCACCTTGTTTTAGTCTCTTTACCCATATCTTCCAGAACAGATGAAGACCAGCACAGAGACCTGACCTCAGGTTGGTGGGTGTCTCTCCAAAGTCACCGCAGCTGGCAAGACCTCTGGAAATGGACAGGCCTTGACTCAGAGCTTGGTTTGACCCGAGGTGCTGTGTCAGGCAGGCCAGAGGAGCTGTGGCTGCAGGTGTGGGGGGTGCAGGGCAGCCCACGTGCTTGGTGTTGCCCTGGGCATCCCTGCTGCCACAGCCCGATGCTGCTTCCAGGCTGGCACCAGGACCGACCCGCATCCCTGTGCGTGTTGCTGTGGCCCTGCAGTGGGGTCTGTGGCTCTGGGGGTGCCCTCGCCCCCTGTGGCAGGCTCAGAGGGGCCAGCCGTGGCTCGCCACCCCGGGGGTGGGCTCTGGAGTGAAGTGCCTGGGATGGGGGGAAGGATAGGGATGGACAGATGGATGGAGGGGGGCCCCCTCCCCAGAGATCGTATCAAAACGTCTCTTTTGTGCAAAACGGAGGGAATGCCCCCAAGAGCTGGTTTCCGTGGCAACCGCAAATGTCAGGTTCCATGTGGTGAATAAGCGTTTCCATGACAACACCTCCTTTATCCTAGGTGCTTGGAGCTGGAGTGACAGCCCTGCTGGGGGAGGGGACGGGGAGATGGCCTCAGGTACTTAACCTCCCCCTCGCCTCCCCCCGGCCCTCCCGACTCCTCAGCCGCAGCATCCCTGGGTGGGTGATGCTGGAGGGGGGAGATGTGTGTGCCCACTAGCTCTTGGCTACCACAGCATCCCTTCTGCCCCTCCTACCCCCAGAATGGCTTTGCTCCTCATTAGGAGCCGCGATCGCCGTCTGCTCCTCTGTCTCCCTCCCCATCAGTTCAGTTCAGCGGTGGATTCGCACCCTGGATAGAAACAAGACTATTTCTCCGTGCTGTGGGAGCAGTGGGGAGCGCCGTGCCCAGCTGCCTCTCTTGGCTCTGCAATGAGCCCTCTCTTCTGAGCACACATCTGGGCTGCCTGCCCTCTCCCAACCAGCCTGCCCCCAGGGCACTGCCAGTCTCAGCTCACACACTCATATTGCCAGGGGCCATGAGCAGCAAAAGGAGCGTCTGCCTCTCACAAGGAAATCGGGGGCTCTGTGGAACAATCTCTGACCATAACACTTCTAAATCCCCCTCCCACATCCCGCTCAGCTCGTGAGAGAGACGCCAGGTCCTTGGCAGCTCCTGGGGGAAGCAGAAGCCTGGAGGCTGGTGAGTGACAGTGCTGCCCGTGCTGGGGCCACATGGCAGTACAGCAGGGTATCCAGAGCTCTCCAAATCCATGCAGCTGATCCAGGGCGGGGAAAGGATGTGCAGCCTCTCTCTCTTCCCTGAATGATGCAGCAAGTCCTGGGAGGTGGAGGTGGAGTTGGCACTGCTGCCTGTGAAGGTGCAGTTTGACAGCAGCTTGGCCTTCCTTCGGGGACCTGCCAGCCTGTCTCTGGCTCTGCCAGGTAGCCCAGTGTCACTCCTGGAAGGAAGTATTGCTGGTTGTGGGGCTGGTCCCAGCTTCTGCTCATCCTACCCGAGCTCCACCAGTCCGTGGGAGCCAGCTCACAGTCCCCAGCTGCCACGGTCCCTCCGTGTCCAGCTGCCAACCTTTGGCCGCGCTGTGCCATGGCCACACCAGCCCGTCACCTTCTGCTTGGCAGCTGTGTCCTGTGAACTGCAAAGTTACTTCAGTGATTTCTTCCAGCTGTTATAAGTGTGGACTCTATCTCTGGTTTCTGGCCAGTCTGACTCACTTGGAGGCTGACAACCTGCCACATGTTGGCTTCTAAACACATTTCAGCTGGTGACTTTTATGGCTTGAATTCGTTTTCTGTTTTGTTGCTGCCTTTCCTGAGGGTGTTTCCTAAGAGAGGGGTCGGACTATTCCTGGACCTGCAGCTTGTGTGCAGGCCTTACCTGTGATGCTCTGATTGGTTTTTATGATGAATGTCACTGATTCAGGTCAGCTTCTGGGATTGATGCCGAGAGACATGGAGTGAGATGTGCTGTGAGTGTGGAAATCTTCCCTGTGCACTGTTCTTAGGAGGAGACTGGCACAGCTGGATCCCGCTGGCTGGGAAGGAGGATACAGCTTGTCAGTTGCCTCTCTGGGCAGCACAGGATGTGCAGACCTGCCAGCAAATGAGGGTTTTGCCCTACTTTGCAAACCAGACAGTTAAAGCTGTGGGTTTCTTAGCTGCTTGTGTCTTACCTGGAGAGTCCGGGTATCACGTGAGCTAAGCTACCCTTCAGGCTTGTTGGTTGTGGTTGGGTTATTGCTGATGACACTAATGACTGCCAGGGAGGTAAAAAGCTCTTCTCCACACCCAGGTGAGAGGAGTTTTGCCACTTTCAAGCCGAGTATTGTCCCTGAGGGCCAGAGATGTTGCTTAAGAGGAGCACTGCCCTCCTCGACAACCACTCTGGTGCACAGGGCTCTGTCTGCATGAGGGCTGGGAAAGGGGAAACGTGACATTCCTGCTTTCTGTACTGCTAGTAGCCAAGGTCAGAGGCAGTCTTCCTTCCTTCCTGCAAGGAAAGTGTCTCAATTAGGTGAGGTGACCGTGCTTGCACAGAGTCAGGGCAGACATTGGAAGAGCTTCCAGGCACAGTCTCACCTCAGGCCACCATAACCGTTGTTCAGGCTCTAGTCACTGCTTCCTTAGAGTCTTTTCTTTGGCACTTGCTGCACCTGAGGAAGCAGAGATTTATGCATGGTGAGGATTTCTAGGAGAGCTGTTGTCTCAGGCAAGGGAAAAGTGCCAGGTTTCTCTTTGAAAAGTGATCCCTTCTTCAAGGGTCCTGGTTGTCCTCACAATGTCTTGGTTCCCCCTCCTACTGCCTTGGTTCCCTTCTGCCACTCAGCTACTCGGCACAGCGGGCAGAAAGGGGCACCCTGATGCCACTGCCACCAGCAGTGTGTACTGGGCAGATGGACCAAGCTCTAACCCACTGCATTTCTCTCTCGTTGCAGATGGCGCGTCCAATTCAAGTGAAACCTGCAGACAGCGAGAGCCGTGGAGGTAGTTGTCATCTCTCCTTGCTTCTCTGGTGGCTTTGTGCTTGTGAGGGGGACCAGGAAAAGAGTCAGCGTCCTCACCCTGCCTTCCTCTGCCTGCAGTCTGAGGGAAGAGATGTTTGTGTGTGGCAGAGATCCAGGGGGGCAGGAGGAGAGCCTAGGGACACAGCTGACAGCACCCCGAGTCCTAAGGGTGACAGTGTGGCTGCCCACTCCACTCTCCTTCCCAGCTCCTTGAGGGTGTTATTAGCCTGACAGTACCTGTCCTAGGAGGTTACTGAAGCAGACCTGCACTGTGGTATGTGGCAATGGGGGTCCTGGAAGGTGTATGCTCTTGGGAAGAGCTTTTTTCATTTGTACACCTGACCAGCCCAATAAAAACCAGATCCCTGCAGCAGTGTTGGCTTTTTAACATGATCAGCTCACTGCTCCACAGCTGCCTCTCCTGTCTGCAGCTCACTCCCCTGCCTTCCCCAGTGCTGCTGAACCCTCTCAGCCTCCCCACTCTCAGTCCTGCAGCAGCCCCATCACATTGTCAAGGCCACAGTGCTGTAGCAAGAACGATCTCATGATGGGGAAATAATGTCTGAAGGGACAGGATCCTGAGGTGGAGGTGCTGTCAGCCTGCAGGGGACCAGCTTGGACACAGCAGCATACAGTGAGTTCAGGAGACTTGGGAATAAGCAAATCTGTTAATTTAATGGGGAGCTCTCAGCAGCTCAGATGCCTTCTCCAGGTGGAGAAGGTTCACAACTCCAGCCCTTTCCCAATCCATTGGCTCATTTTGCTGCTTTTCCTTGTCTTACAATACATTTCTTTTCCTTTTCTCTCCGTTCCCACACCTCTGCCTCTCCATGCCTTGTTCTGTTGGTGCTGCCCCTAAAAAGCAGGTTAATTTAGGAGGATTTGTGTGGTGCTGTTTGTTCTGTGGAGCACCATGTCCTACACGGGGGATTTAGTTTTGGAAGGCTTTTGCCTTAGAATGTAAGAGTTCATTTCCAAAGGGTTTCCAGTGACTTTCCATTTTTTCATTGTTAGGAACGTGAGATATGTTTTATAGTATTTTGTATGACTCCGTGTGTATTATGTGAATGTGTGATCCTACTTTAAAAAAAATTTTGTTTAAGTCAGATAGATCATTTTTCCAAGTAGATTTTATAACTTTGGTTATTTACTTGAGGGATAACTTTTACTGAAGTCTGGGCATTTTTATTCTCTTGGGCTATACTGAGAATCCCAGGAATGCCACCTGTAGATATGCTCCTTTTGAGAGGCTAAACCACATAGGACTAGATTCGTCTTCAGCCTCTGGGTTCAGGGTTGAGTTTAAGGTCCTTATCTGTGCTATGGACAGTAAAAAGTGACCAGTTCCTTAAGGGTGTTTAACTGTTGAAAATGATGTTGGGAGTCAATGAGGAGTCCTTCAGAGAGGCCTGCATGGGTGTAGAGGGGGCTGACTGCTCACTGACACCTCATATTGCCTCTGGATTCAACTAGTGGCCAATCCTTCCCCTACCACACTGAGTTTAAAAGTTTCCAACACAGACTTCTGATAACTTCCTTAATCCTGTTATTGTATCTGAGGTTATTCCTATTAAATAAAAAAAAAAAATAAAAAAAAAAAAGCCACCGGAGACAGGGAGAGCCTTTGCCAGTCATCCCAGTGCCAACATCACCAAGCCAGTAACAGTGGCAGATGTAATTATGGAACAGCCCTGCCAGCCCTGCCAGCAGGTTGTGCCGTAGGCCCTCGTATGCCCACTTGGCACTCACATTCCCACCCAAGTGCACACATCCACCTTCTCCAGAACCACTGCCCCTCTGCATTGTCCTCACACAACAGCAGTAAAACTAGACCAGACAGACAATCCATGCTGTGAAATGACCAACCACTGCAGCTTTGTTGTCTTAGCTTGGTGTCCCTGGTGAGTGCAAGTCCGGAGTCTCTGGTGTCTCATACGAGGCTGAGATCATTTCTGCAGTGTGTCTTTTGCTGGTGGGAACTCTTCTATGCACAGGCACCTAGTATTAAATGTTGGGATGTAACATCTCTGCTGCCTTGGTTCCTCTGTCAAAGAGAGCTGAAAGAGGCCAACAGGTTTAAAAATGGTGTTGATTTGGAAGCAATCTTTTGGTGAAGGCACTGGACTCTGAAATCTCTAAGCTTATGAAAAGTGCCATGTTCTCTAACAATTGCAAACGTCAGAACATCCACTCTGTTTCCCATGGACAGGGCCCTGGAGAGCAGCAGCCTTTGGAGTCTGGACACCTGTCTCTCTGCAGCCTGCGTAGCTTTGCTTCCTCATTGCAGAGCTGGAAAACAAACAGATCCGTGGCAAACTGATTTTTTTTTTCCTGAGGCAGCAGCAGCAAGACAGCACTCTGTGTTTGTCTGAACCAGGTTGCTCTTTTGAAATGTTTCTGTCATGATGCTCCACTTGTCAGGGGAAGTGGATGAGCAAGTTTGCAGATATGGGAAGAGCCATTCTCTGCAGGAATAGCCCCATAGTGGCAGGAAGATTTGGGGCAGGGCAGAACTGCTTGGACTAGGAATTTATCAAGGGAATAGCTACATGCATCAGTAAGGCACTGCTCTGCATTATCCTGGAAGAGAATCTCTTTTATACTCTCCGGGGACTGAAATTTCTCCAATGAAGCAGCCTGAGTTAAGTACATGAAGTTAGAGCACCAGAATCTGTCTCCTGGTCTGAGATGTTAATTTTTGTGCCGAAGGGGCAGTTTTGGCCAAGCCTTGCAGGGTCTGTGTAGGGTTATCTGGATGCTCAGTGTTATGTACCCTGCAGAAGGAATTCATGCCTAAAAACTTCCTGCCTGTATTAGTTCAGTGGGACCTGTGATTCTGGGGCAGGCATTGTCAGCTTTTTCCTTCTTTCCCTTGTGCCTGTGGTGTGAGCCTGGCAGTGCCAGGAGGAGATGGAGTGAGGGGGGCAGAGGAGCTTGCCTGTTCCTTGTGAGACCCGGCGCACTCTGCTGCAGTGATGTGATGTGACAGCCAGCCCAAGCCCATTAGTACTGCCTAGAGACAGGGAAGCTCTCTGCATATCCAAGGAGATTTGCTGCTTTCCCAAGGGCTTTAGAGGGTTTCCCCTCTCTCCCTGATCCTTGCTGCTGACAGCTGTTGGCCAGATGACCTGAATCCACTGGACTTAGGGGAGCTGTGTTCAGTGTTTGTGTGCTCTCCTTTCTCTGTCTCTTGGCCTCTCTGGCCTCAACCCCTGGCTTGTACCTCCATCACAGTGGGCTCTGTGCTGGCCCACCTCCTGCTGCCTGGGTGTCTGGCTGTGCCCAGAGCATGTTTCCATGGGAACTCGACAGGCAGAGATCAGAGCCGATTTTCCTGGTTGCTGGACTGCATGGGAAATTGCCAATCAGAGGGTGAAAACCAAGAGCTGTAGGGAAAGTGAGGGTAAAAACAGCAGGAGGAGGGCGTGCTGCTCTGAGCAGGGGAGGGAAGACCTTCCAGTGCTGCAGAAATCTCTGCTGGGGAGCTGAAGGAACTGGTGACCTGCAGCAGTGCCCTGGGAATGCCAGCTGGTTCGAGATCCACTGCTTTGGCAGTGGTGATAGCAGAGCCCAGGTGGAAGGACTGAGGAGGGATGAGGTGGCCTGGTTAGTGGTGGGGGAACAGCCCTGTCTGGAAGCTGGCAGAAGCTGGAGAGCTGCAAAGTGTGAAGAGGGAGAGGTCAGCAGCAGAAGAGCCCTTTCACAGGTTCCTCGGCTGCTGCAGAGAATGCATCCTGGACTCTTTTCCTACAAGCAGTCTTCAAAGTGGGCTGTAAGAAACATGATTCACTGTGACAAAACTTTCTCTTATGTTGGCAGTGACTTCATTCCCTTCTAATATTGCTGTTCTGAGCATTCAGAAAAGATTCTGAACCAACAGGTGTGTATATTTATATTTGCCTTTATAGTTTGAGCCCCTGAGGTATCTGTTTTAAGCTGTTCTTCATAGCCAGGAAGACTGGCATTTTTTTTCTTCCTAAATCAAGAAAGGAAAGCTGAAATTCCCACATAAATACAGGACTTCCAAAAGGTTCTGTCAGTGATCCCTGTCAGACAACAGAAGACCTGCAGTAAAACTGCACTCACGGTTTCAGTGGGCTTTCCCCAAAGTGCAGGGTATGGAAAAAGGCTTTTGATTCAACAGAAGTGGTATGAGGAAGAAACCACAAGAACTATCCAGGAAATTTCAGGGCTCTCTGGAGGAGAAAATAGTGAGTAACTTGATGTTGATTTGATTGCAGGCTGACATGGTTCCTTTTCATTCAGTGCCTTCATTGCAAAGCTGTGACCTCTTGCATCCATTAGACTGTTGGCTGGTGGAACCTTAGGCTTTGTGTGGCTGTGGTAACCCTCAGGTCTTTGTACAGAACTGGTCATCAGACCAAGCTGGAACCACTTACCTTACTCTCCATTGTTCTTCCACAAAAATCTCACACAAAATCAGGTCCAGAAGCAAAACACCAGTGTTGCAAAAGTAGCATTATGTCCATGTAGCTGTGTGTTCCATTCAGAGTTCCAGATTCTTAAATTTCTAGTATAACCAACTTCCCCCCTGCCACCCTGACCAAGGCAGCCAGGCAGCCTGCTGGGGTCCCTGAGGAGAAAGACAAGACCATAAAGTGCATTTCTGGCTATTAAATGTTAGCCCAGTTTTTGCTTGCAAGTTCAGAGAACAGAGGTTTATTTTACGGCACCCAAAGCCAGTACTTGTATTTCCCAGTTCTCCTTTGCTGATGTGTTTTTTAAAGGAGCTGTGTTTGCAGTCCAGAGGCAGCAGCACGGTGCACAGATCTGAAATAAGGCCTTGCTGCAGCTGCAATATAGATTCAGGACAGAGGAAGGGGGAGCACCACAGAGCTCCAGTTTCCCCTGCCATAGACAAACTGGGTTCACATTGGCACCAGGTGTCAGTCAGAGCACAGAGCTACTGCTCCTTTAGTTTCCATGCTCTTCTTCACCTCACAGTAAATATGTTCCTCTCCAGTCCCTTTTTTTCCCCCTATCCCCTGCATCCAGTCGGATTTTTCTATGTGCTATTTTTTGGGTGGTTTAGCCACCAGCACTTCTGAGCTAGCCCTTGTGGAGGCAGATGCTGTTTTCCTGCTAAGAAGGCAGCTGTACATACAGCCCCTGCTTTATTGGCTCCTGTCTTGACTGGGCATTATTGGGCATCACCAGTTGGGAGCTGAAATAATGTCTCCAAATGCAGCTATTGCCACGCAGGTTCAGGGACAAATGTAGAAAGAATTGCAAGGAAAATGGAAGGGGGTGAAATTCCCACATGTTTACTTACCCAGGGAACCATGAAAATGGCGAAGCTGGGAAATCTGACCTTTAAAAAACACACAAGACCATATATTTGAGCCACTTTTAGTTATATAAATCAGGAGTATGTGTTTGGGACTGGGTTAAGAGCCTCAGATGCAGCACTTCTAACACTTCATCTGGAGTGGACACAAGTGGCACCTGTGTCACATGGTGCTGTGTGAGCCTGTGCTGGTGCTCTGTGGGGTGGTGCTGCAGGATGAGGTGACTCCCTGTGGTATCTCTGCACATCCCTCTTGCTTCCTGAGGAATTTTGTTCCAGAAGGCACCTGCTGGGGCTGGGTCGATGTGCCAGCGTGCTTGCTGGGCATGCATGGCCTCTGTGCTTGTCCATCAGTGTGGGTGCACCTGCTTTCCTGCTGGGCACCGGTGGCACTTGTAGGTCCTGCCTGCATGTGCTGCCCAGTGCATCTCTCCTTGGCACCTTGTTTACTCCCCTGGGTAGGAACTGTGCTCTGAGCACAGGGGAGCGAGGAAGGGGCTGGGGCATGCTTTGGTGGCATTGTGAATGTGTGATGTGCCATCCACTCCTGCCCTGTACACACTGCCACCCCTGTAGCCTGTTCTGCCGCTGTAGCTCCAAGACCTGTTTTTCAGGTCACTGCACTCCCAAACGGAGAGCAGCTTCCTTGCTATTCCCCCTGACGTGCATCACGTTGCATCGGGGTGTTTGCAGCCAGCCCCTCCGATCCTGTCACTAACAATAAGGAATCCTCTCCTATGGCTTCTCCAAAGCCACATCCCGACACGTTCCCTGCTGTGGGTCGTGTCACCCCAGGCATGTCTGGGGCAGTGGGGGAGGGTTAACCCGCTAGTTGGCACAACTAGTTCCTTGCCAAAGTGGAGGGTGGGCTGATATTTAGGCCGGGATTTTAATGTTGTGGTGTTTTAATAGCTGTTCACATCAGTCAGGAGAGGATGTTGCCCCAACCACTACTGTCTTTGTGCTTGACTGGATGGCACCAGCTGGTGTGATGAGCCCCTGTACTGATGTGCGGGCTCTACATCTTTCTTGCCTCCACACCCACCCATCCCAAGAAAACCATAATCCTCACTTCTCTCTTCTGAGGAGGAACCCAGAAGGACTCTGAGCTCAAAGTCTTGGATGTGTTGACCAGCCTTCCATCTCTCTGTTGGTGTGATAGGGGTACAAAATGCCACTGGAGAGGGGGGAGTGGGGACCATAGAGATGTTTGTTGGCTTTCACCAAACTGGTATTTGGGTGATCTTGTGGTGGCACAGATTGGGACCCAGGCCTTAGGAGACATCTAGTTAGAGCGGGGTGGGCAAGGGCAGATGGAAACTAAGATGCTTAGTTACATGGCAGCTGAGGAAACAGTGATCTTGGAGAGAAGGAAAAGGAAACAGAAGTCAAAGGTCCTGGAATTTATAACCTTGCCTGGGCTGGTCTGCTGTATTTCCAAAGCTACCTCTTGGATTTCACATGCTGATCAGTAAGAGTATAATTGCCCAGGCAGTTTTTCTTATTGTCTTTTGTGTTGGATTGTTTAAAGGAAACAGCTATTTAATAAAAGGAAATTAGTATTTTTTTTTCAATTTGGGATGGTAGGGTAGGGGAAGCCACGGAAACCTTTGCAGGTATGAGGAGCTTGAGTGGACCCTGCACACTCACCCCTGGAAGCGTTTCAGCCAACAGCAAACTATTTCCATGCCAGGCATGTTTTGAACACTAGGCTGTTTTGTGCATAAGTGTCCCTATCCTCCTGCTTAGGACTGTAAGCCTCATAGAAGGTTGATGTTTCTGTGTTTGCCCCTAGGGGACAGGAAGCTGTTTGTGGGCATGTTAAATAAGCAGCAGTCTGAGGATGACGTGCTCCGGCTCTTTGAACCATTTGGGGTCATTGATGAATGTACGGTGCTCCGAGGACCAGATGGTAACAGCAAAGGTGTGAACCCCTGTGTGTTGTGCCCTTTCTCCCTGCTCTGCAGGTGGTGCTCCCCTGCCTCTGCCTCCTTTCCGCTGGGGCACTTATTCCCCTCCTGTATCTTCGATGGGAACCCATGTCACAACCCGGCATGGGGAGCAGGGCAGGAAGAGTCAACTGCTGCCAGGAAGGACTGGGGAAGGTGGGCAGAGACTGAGGGAGAAGGAGAGCACCATGAGTAGCTGAGTTACCAGGATCACTGGTGAGCCTGTTGTGGCAGTCTGGGTCTGCAAAGTTGAAATGTTTGTACCCACAGTTAGGAGTCCATAGAGACTTTGGGGAAGAGGTAATCAGGGACAAGGGTGGAGATGGTGACATCGTCTGTAGATTATATCATTGAAGAAATAATTTGAGACCCTTCCTCTTTTTTCCAGGATAGAGGACTTGGGATGAGTCATCCTTTTTGTTCCTTGCTTTCTTGGGGTGGCTTTCCTGTGCCTTACCTGAGATACAGACAGTCTCTTGCGTGATGGCACTTTCACAGCAGTCCTGTCACTGCAATCTCCTGTGCTCTTTCTGTCCCTTTCCAGGCTGTGCTTTTGTAAAGTTCTCATCTCACACAGAGGCTCAGGCAGCAATCCACGCACTCCATGGCAGCCAGACAATGCCCGTGAGTATAAGGCCAGGGTACCTACCCTACTCCTAATCCTCATCCCATTACCCTGTTGCAGGGACCTCCTCACACTCTCCAAAACCACGACAGGTTCAGCTGCAGTTTCCAGCCTGTGTGGCTGGGAGGTGTGTGTGGGGATCTGTGTGTGCACATCTGTGCTCTAGTCTTAGCAACCATCCTGTCCCCTGGTCTGGTATTTGTAGCTGTGTTCATCCAGACTGGCAGTGACAGTACTTACAGCTATAAAGGCTAAATAAAAGAGAGCCAAAACCAAGCCATGAATTTGTCTTGGAAACAGCTCCCTGGAGCAGTTAAAAACTGAGCAGGGTGCAAGCTAACAATTCAGCAGCATGGGTGGTCAGGACTTCAGTGTCTGAGCACACTCTTCGACTTCTTATTTAGGCAGCAGAGGAGGCCCTTGGGGTGGGCTGGGTGAGGGTGGGAACGCTTTGTGCATTCTGTGGGGTTTGTGTAGCCACAGTTGTGCCTTCCTGTGCAAGTGGAGCTGCAGTTGTGGTCTCATCTCTAGCAAACTCTAACCTGAATTGGGGCACCTCATGAGGAGGACAGTGCATTGCTGCAGCAGGGGTATTTCCAGCTGCCAGGAACTTCTCTACCTCCCCAGCCAAGCTCATGGAGGTGGAAAGGTGGTGCTGTCAGTGACCTGGGTGTTCCTGGCCACACCATCTCCTGGTGAATGCAGCCAGGCATGTGTGCACCCACCTGTTCAGGGCTCGAGGTGTAAGGGGAAGGGCACGAGTGGGAAGGGTTGGATGGACAGACAGATGGGGAAGGACACAGCCCAGGCTCCACGCAGCTCCTGAGCGCTTTCACACCTATATTTGCTCTTCTGCTCCTCTTCCCACTCCTCTCTGTTGCCTGTCCTGCCCCATCCTTCCTTGCCTGACTGCTGACTCTCTTGGCTGCCCCGTGCCTCTTCTCTCCTGCCTCCTGCCTGTCTCCTCTCTCTGTGCCTAGGGTGCCTCCTCCAGTCTAGTGGTGAAGTTTGCTGACACAGATAAGGAAAGGACCCTCCGCCGTATGCAGCAAATGGTGGGGCAGCTGGGGATATTCACTCCATCTCTCGCCTTGCCGTTCAGCCCTTACAGCGCCTATGCGCAGGCTGTGAGTATCCCGCGTGGGTGCGTGGGGAGAGGCTGCCCCGCTGGCCCCGGGGCAGTGCCGTGCCTGGGAGGCCACAGGCTGGGCTCAGAAGGATGGCATGAAGGTTTCCCAGCGCCCTGGGACTCGCTCCTGGCTTCAGTTTGTCCGGTCAGCAGCCTTGACTTGCACTGGCTTTGTTGTGTTTCTTTCCTGGGGTGGTGGGCACGGGAGAGCCGGGATCAACTCCAAATGAGCCTGGGTGGCTCTGATGTGGTGTAGGCTGGTGGAGGTGTCTGGGTCAAGCATGGCCCAGTATCTTTCTATCTTGTTTTGAGGATGCCATTCCTGGGCAGTGTCTGTCAGATACGTTATACCAACTTGTGAACTCTTGCTCTGGGTCTGTGGCACAAACGTGTGTCTCCTTCTGGTTATGGAGCACCGTGAGAGCCCTGGGCCCAGCTTCACAAATTTATTTCCCTACTGAAATTCTTAGGAGGGCCCTCATCCCTCCCAGTGCTGTCCTTGGCTTGCAGAGTTTTCTCCCTTGGCTGGTGTGACTGGGGGGTTTGCAGGATGCTGGAGAGGGAGCCGTGGGTAGCAGAGGGCCAGAGGTGTTTCAGCAGTCTGGCTGTGCTTGGGATCTTAGTGAGAGAATCCCATTGCCTTGGAGCCGTGGTGGTGACTGCCACTGAAGTTTGAGGCAGGTCCCAAACTCAACCAGTCCCACATCAGATGCAGTGGAGCATAATTTGAGTCTTCTTAGTGACGCTCATTTTGAGGTCTCTACTGCCAAGTACAAAGCCCATGGAAGGAGGCTCAGAAATTGCAGGAGGCATGAGAGATTCTTGTGTCGATAAAGAACTCAAAAGCAGATACTGTTACTGAAAGTAATTTCCCAGGGGGTAGGGAGTACAAATAAACCTGTTCTTATCTGTGTGGACACCTCTTTCTCCTCTGGCTTCAGCACCTACTTGATGTGCCTTCCTTTTATTCATATGACAGAGAAGGAACTGTTTCTTAATTGTTGGTCATTTCCTTCCAAAGAGTCCCCAGAAAATGCCAAATGTCTTCTAAGTGTGTGGCAAGAGCATGGAAAAGAGGCAACATGTGTGAGGTGGGGAATTTTGGGAACCAAATGCAGAATTTATCCGACACAGATTATTTGATTTTGATTGTGTGATGAAGCTGAGAACAGCTATCCCATTCCAAGCCTCCAACAGAAGCATGATTTAGAGGGAAGAAGCCTTTCTGACCAGGCACCAGGATCTTTTGCCAGTACCCATCTTTTCTGTCCAGCCCACAAGGTTGAGATCAAAGGTTGTATCTTAGCTCAGCTGTGGGTCACCAGATGGTCATTCTGGCGTGTTTTCTGCTGTCATGGGAATGGCACTGACTGAGGCATGGTGTGGTGGTGAAGGAGGCAGGAATGGCCCACGTAGTGAGGTTATGATGGCAGAAAATGCTTTATTAGATTATGGTCCAGGATGCAAAAGGAATAAGACCAGTGAGACCTTCTAGACTCAGTCTTTTAAGTGCCCTCCAATCTTCAGAAACCCTTGATGATGACAAGAAACCAGTGAGGTCTAAGCTGTGCTCCTTGCTTATCTGCATCTTCTTTCTCCTCAGTTGTGTTTGTTATTGTGTTGGTCTGTGATCCTTCACTGGCTTTCCCCTTGACTCAAGACTCAGCCTGTGTCCCATGTTTTCATGATTTTTTTCCTCCTTTTGCTTTCACTTTCCATTGGGTTTGGTTCTTTCTCCTTTTTCTTCCTGAGGCACTGACCTCACCGCTGACTGTTTCTTCTTTTGTGTCATCCCAGTCTTTGGTCTCCCTTCTCCTGGAGGAGAGACCCTGGTCAGTTCCCATCTGAGGGAGAACGTATCAGTCCCTTGAAATGCCATCTAATATCTCTGGCAGTGGGGGCAGAAGAGAGGGTTTTCTTCACTGAATCTCCTTGTAGTATCTGGAAATGTCCTGCCATGGGCGGTTTTGGTAAGTGGCCCCTCTGGCTCGAGGAAACCCCAACATACCTCCTGCTTCCATGATTCTGGGCTTGGAGGAGTAGATGTTGCACCCAAAGTTACCCACAGGCTGGGAGATGAAGCAAACCAATGTGGATGTGGTTGAACCAGACTGAGGGGAGCAAGTGCTGCCTGGGTGCATCATAGGCATCAAAGGTTCTTCTATTCATCATTTAATAAGCCAGCAGTTTTCTCTCTCTGTCTCCATGGGGTTTGCTGCATTGCCAAGCCAAAGCAGCTCTCAGGAGTCGTAGCCTAGGAAGAAGTTGGGAGCCTGGGTTGTTTTGGTTTTGGTTTCAGTTGGATGCTTTAAATTTACATTAATTGCCTTTTTCTTTAAAAACTATCTCAAATTAAACATGAAATAATCACACACTATGTTAAGTCTGAAGTTATTCTTATCTATTCAAATATGCAAAATAAGGTACTTAAAATAGTCAAACAGTACCCGTTAGCTGAAGCAGTTTATAGGGAAAAGTCTCATCTGGGAAGTACAACTGCCTAAGCATCTGGAAGCAATTTATTTCAATGCCTAAACCAGGTTTTGATCCCAGGTGCCTCTGCAAGTGAAAAGTTAGTATTTCCTTCGTTTCATTCCATTCAACAAATTAGTTTAGGTAGTGTCAGGGAGATGTTTGGGAGCTGAAAATAATAATAATTATCAATACAAAAGAGGCCTGAAGTCTTAAAAAAGCAGCCAGTGCAATTTACTAAGTGCCTATAATGCTTGAATATTTCTTGTGTATCATAAATCAGTTCCAAAAACAAAATATAATTTGTTCACACTCCCCCCTCCTTTTCTTTCTGCTCTGATAGTTCACTATGGTAATTTTATGTAAGTAATGAGAACAATTTCAGAATGCCAGGTCGATGTATATGCAGTTGGATGCAAGTCTTGGTCCAGCCAGGGCCTGGCACAGAACAGGCATTAACGAGGAGAAAGAAGATCAGTATTCCCCCAGTGAGTAAGGAACGTGTTGGTTCCTACACCCTTGAGTGGGACAGTGTGCACAAGGCACCAGGAATATGTGCAGGGTGCCACAGAGGCACCTCCCTCAGCAGAGCCCCGTGCTCCCCGGGCAGACCTGCTGGGGGAAGGACACATTTCCCTGCAGCCCTGGCTCAAGGTGAGTTGGCCCCCAGTAAGGGGAGGCCAGAGGTACCTGAGATGATGTGGTGGGGAACAGAGAGGGAATATCAGGGCTCTTGCCCAAGAGACCCCACTCTGGTGTGCCAGGGGATGCCCACCTCTCCCCAAAAAGGGCTCGTCCCTGTCCCAGCTCTGCCTTGCAGAGCCAGTTTCACCCCAATGGCTTTGGTTGTACCATCTGACAGGGACAGCAATGCCATGAAACTCCTCTTTCTATGCGAGAGCAATTATCAGCTTCTGTGTGAAGGACATTAAGAGAGGGTTTACCTGGCCACAGACTTTTCAGAGGTACCAGATTCTTCATCTGAGACCTCAGCCAGACTGGCTTACGGACTCACTTGTGGACAAGGCAGGTTACTTGAGAGCTGTGTGTATGTGTAGCAGAGCAGACAGTGGGATGTGGCAATGTAAGGAAGATTTGTGTTGTTTTCTTGGGTTGTGCCTTGTGTCACCCCTCAGTACCTCCTGGGAAGCTCTAGTTCCCAAAGAGCCATGCCTGTGCCTCCCCTGCTCTTCTCCCTTGATGGCTTATAAAGGAGCTGGATAATTTTGCATCCAGAACTAAGTCTTTGTTGCCACTGCACTCTTGAGAGCAATTTATGCTCCAGAACACCCACTGATGGTCGAATAGGACCAGAAGGCTTTTTTTCTTCTTGCTCCTAACCCTGCTCCCAACCTCATATCCCACCCCCTCCCTTCCTTTTGTACTGTGCATCTCTGCCTCGGCAGGTGTGCAGTGGGACCGGGAGGAGCTGATGTCCTCTGACCCCGGGGTGCAGCCACTGCCGGAGGAAAGGCTGAGCTCAGTGCATCGTGGAGCAGACAGACCTCTGCTGGCAGAGTGTGACATAAGAGCTGGGTCTGGATAGACAGCAAGGTGGCTGTGCCAGAGTGAGCTCTGTGTGTGTCCAAGCACCACGATCTGCTTCCTGAGTCTGAGCAAAAGCAGAGGAACGTGCACCCTGCTCCTCAAGGCAGAGCTGTGTTATGTCGTGCCCAACACTGCCCCAGAAGTGACCTGAGATAAAGGGGTGACAGGACTGCTGGGTGCTGGGAGCACACCCCTTCCCTGCTCCTGTCCTCACTGCTGGAGCTCTCTGAGCCAAGGGGGCCCATCCTAATGCTGAGTGAGCCAAGACCCCTGGAGGCTGCTGGCATGTGGAAAGGGTGAGGCACGGGGAGGGCTGCCCAGCCCAGCCATGGCACTGGCTTTGGGGACTGGGATGCCCACTGAGTTGTGTCCCTTGGCTGCAGGATGGGAAGCTGTGCCCGGCTCTTGGGGACTTTCCTGTGGCTGGACCCAGGCCACTGTCCCGCCTCGGTGGGCTTGAGTAAATGGCCACCAGGATCCTGTGGGCCCCAGGGATGGGGGCTGTCAGCCAGGCACAGCACGGGCCTTCAGATGTGCTGCTGCTGCTGCCCACCCTGGCAGGGGTGGTGGTGTCATGGGATGTTCCAGGGCAGGTGGCAGGATCCTGAAGCTTCAGGGCAGGTGACAGGAGCTTGAAGCATCAGGGCAGGTACAGGAGCCCAGTAACGTGCAGGGGTGGCTGGGGGTAGGGGATGTGGCAATGCTGCAGCTCCAGGCCTGCCCTAGTCCTGGCTGTGGCAGTGGCCAGGCTGGCCCCTGTGGGCTCCTCCAGCTCTCGTGGGGCCCAGGGGGTGGGAGGCCCTGGGCAGCATCAGTCCCTGACTGCATGGTCCTGCTCTGCAGCTGATGCAGCAGCAGACGACGGTTCTCTCCACGTCCCACGGCAGCTACCTGAGCCCCGGCGTCGCCTTCTCCCCGTGCCACATCCAGCAGATCGGTGCCGTCAGTCTCAACGGGCTGCCAGCTGCTCCCATTGCACCAGCATCAGGTGAGCCTCCTGCCCCAGCACTTGGCGTGCTGCCCACCCGGGTAAAACAGCTCCTACACCCCTCCAGGCTCAGGGTCTGGATTAGTTCACTCTTTCCCATCGGTGCAGCCTCTGAGCACAGCAGCCTTTAGTCTGCACAAGCTTCTGCGGCCTCCCTGACACCCTCACAGGCTCGACACACATGCCCTTGCCCTGCTGCTGTTCATTTCTGCTGCAGTTTCCCCCTTTGATACAGCAGAGAAGGACGGGGTTCCCAGGATTGCACGTGACTCTGAGGTCAGCAGTGCTGTTACTCATTATCATCATCCCACGGTTATGGTGCACAGTGGGTTTGAACACCCATGAAGAACAGGCATGTACCATTCAAGGTGCTGCACAAACCCAGACTAAAAATGTTCCATCCCAAAGCGCTGACAGCAGTTGGGCAGTTGGGACTAGCAGTGCTGCATGCACTCTTCTCACCAGTGCTGCCTCTTAATTTTGTGAAGGCTCCAGCACTAGTCTGTAATCTCCACGTGCCAACTAGAAGAGATAACAGCTTCATACACAGCAGTCTTGCCAGGCACATGGAAGGTGGGAGCATGGGTTTTGTGAGACCTTAACTGTCATAGGATGTCCTCTCTTGTTCTGCAGGGCTACATTCACCACCTCTCCTGGGAACAGCAGCCATGCCAGGACTGGTGGCACCCATTTCCAATGGATTCACTGGAGTGGTACCATTCTCAAGTGGGCATCCTACCTTGGAAACAGTTTACACCAATGGCCTTGTGCCATATTCAGGTACTGAGAGCAGGGAAAAAAAAACACCATCCAGAGACCTGAGGAACTGCAATTAGGTCCTCTTTTCTGGATTTCCCACAGAGAGCACTTTTCTAGCTCCTTGCCAGCCAGGCACTGAGACTCACTTGGGGTAGGGAAACAACACTACAAACACACACAGAATGTGTGAGTGATCCCCTTTGCTGTGCTTCTGATTGTGCTTTCCTCTGCAGCCCAGAGCCCTTCAGTAGCAGAGACTTTGCACCCTGCCTTCACAGGAGTTCAGCAGTATGCAGGTACCAGCTTCCCTTGACCCCCTGAGGCCCTTGTGTGGCTGAGCAGATCCTCAGGTAAATGGTTTGTTGTGTCTCTGGCATACAGCTGTGTATCCAGCCACCACCATCACCCCCATTGCACAGAGCATCCCCCAGCAGCCTCCCATCCTGCAGCAGCAGCAGCGAGAAGGTGAGGTTCAGAGTGGGACTGTGTGTGTCCAGGGACGTGGGTGGGATTGGTGTAGCTCATATTCCACACCATAGAACCAGTGGAGTGGAGACAGTGCTAATGTTTTTGGCCACTAATCTTTATTCTGGGACTGGGTTATGGAAAAGAGCACATCTCACAGTGAGTGGACTGGAAAAGTTCATGGGATGCTTGTTATGTAAACTCCCTGAGCTTGTCCCTGGCCAGATGCTGGCGGGTACAAAGGGGGTAGCAGGCACTTAGGGCACCAGGATTTCACACCAGAGGGGAGAGTCAGCACCCTCCCTATGGAGTCAGGGAAAGAGCACTCCCTCACCATCTTTACAGATGCCAGAACCACAGTGGTACCAGTCAAACCAGCCTCTCCCAACATCCTATCCTCTCTTCTTAGCCTTCATAGTGTCCTGAGTTTATTTTTCAAATTATTTCAAAATTTGCCTGAATAGGTTTGGAGGCAAAGACATCCTCTCTCTGCTCCTGATTCCTACAGCAGGAGACAGCGAGGCAGCAGCTTCTTGCGCTCATCAGGCTCACGAGGAGCAAGTGAAGGAGTGGACAGGACCAGGTCAGCCCGTAAATGGGAGGTGCGGCAGTCCAGATTTCCAGTCAAGGCCATGACTTATGGACTGACGGCAACCACTGCCTAACTGTGGGCAGGGAGTGCTAAAGCAGCAGCTTTCACACAGCAGTGTCTGCTGCTCTCCTAGGACTGGAAGAGCTATGGACGAGGAACTCTCACCTCAGTGAGTTCCTTCCAGCAAAACAGCACCCAGACACTCACAGAGTTGTTGTGTCCAGCATCCTATGTGGGAACTAGGCAAGCTTTGAAAGTGAACTGCTCTACAGAAACTCTAGCTTTGTGTGTTACCTCCCAGTTGCTCCTAGAGAGCCCTCAGAACCCTTCCTGGAGCAGTGACTGAGAGACAAGTGAGGAGAGACCAAAGCAGAAGGAGGCAGTGCTAGGGTTCTCCTCCAGTGCTGTGCTGTGAGTTGAACCCATTTCTCTTCCCCTTCTCTTTGTGGGGGTCTCTGTTTTGTTCTTCCCCATTGCCCCCACACCTGCAGGTCCTGAAGGCTGCAATCTCTTCATCTACCATCTCCCTCAGGAGTTTGGAGACAACGAGCTGATGCAGATGTTCCTGCCCTTTGGCAACATCATTTCCTCTAAGGTATTCATGGATCGTGCCACCAACCAGAGCAAGTGTTTTGGTAAGTGCTGACCCAGCAGGCAAAAGAAGCACTACAGATACCACATGGCACTCATGTGCTGGGCACGGCACCAACAGTGCCATTATCATCCATGCCTGTGTCCTGTCCTGCAGGTTTTGTAAGCTTTGACAACCCATCCAGTGCACAGACTGCTATTCAGGCCATGAATGGCTTCCAGATTGGCACAAAACGCTTGAAGGTCCAGTTAAAACGACCCAAGGATGCTAACCACCCCTACTGACAGCAGGGAGCAAGCAGGAGGCACTTCTGCAGCACAGGTAAGGCTGGCACCATCGTGGCACTGCTCTCTACAGTGTCGGCCAGTGGGGAGCCAGGGGCTGGGGGCAGTAGCACAGCTGATGGGGCAGAGGCCTCACTTGCCAGGGCCCAGCCCCAGCACCTGAGCAAGGGGACCAGAGCAGGCCTGGAGATTATGGCCAGGTTCAACCACCGAGGTCATCAGGCAAATCTGTAGCAATGAGGCAAGCCCAAAGCCAAGGCAGAGAGTCAGTCTGCAGGTCTGACACAAAGCCAAGGCAAAGAGAGTCAGACATAGTCCAGCGATTGCCAGGCAGGTCTGTAATGTCAGTAATAAACAGATCAAACATCAAGATGGGAAGACAATCCAAGAGTTGAAGTCCAGATGATTAGATCCATGGACTGGACAAGTCTGTGGACAGGTGGAGACTGTAACATCCATGATGCAGATCAGACAAAGGCTGATGGCACAGACCTGAACTGTGATGAGACTTGGACCCATGGATAGTGTGGACAGAAACTGCAGTTGAGGCTGGTCAAGCCCATTAGGCCGTTTTAGTGCTCTCAGGGCCCTGATGGGCAGATATGTTCTGTTTGTGCTCTAAGCAAGGTTTCAGTCTACTGTCTACTGCTCCCAAAAAGCTTTTGTCTACCTTAACAGGTTTTACAACTCAGAAGTTTTCAGTTGTTACATGGGACAGTCCCATGATTCACAGGGATCCCAGATAAGCAGAGAAAAGGTGAGATCCTGAAGGACCACAGAAGAGCTGCCTGACATGAGAGCTTCTGCCACAACACTGGCTCCTGCCAGCCTACAGACAGGGAGTAAGGGAGGGCTGATCCAATTTGGGTCATAGTCACTCACATTGAAGCAACAACAGCAACTCAAAGCCTGAGGCTTGCATAGATGTCCTCCTAATCTCCCAATTCCCTCCCTCCTCCCTTTCTGTTCAGGTGAAAGGAAAGTCCAGAGGAAGAATTTCTGCTTCAGGTTGATTTACAGAGAGGCCAGTAAATTTATCGACTCTTTTGACACCACCCCTTTCCTTCCTCTGCTTCCCACCTACCCACCCCATCTTCCTCTTCCCCTCCTCTCCAAGACATGCAATTAAAGAGAAGGCTCAATATCTGCCCTGAAGGAAGATACTTGCCTCGACCAACTCGTGTTATTTGCTGCTATCGTGGTGCATAGCAAAGGGATCAGCAAGCCAGCAGCCCCCGGGGACATGAAGCTCTTCCTCTCGGGGTGAGGCTGGAGTACACGGACCAAGCAAACCCACTGGTGTGTCTCTAGGTTAATGCAGTGATGTATGGAAATTTGCACCCATCCCTCCTTCCCTCCTGCTCTGTTTCTGGCCCTTTCATAGATAAATATAAATATATACAATCTATTTTTTTTAAAGTGGCTCACAGGACCAAACTTTTCCATTCAGAGACTGACTACTTGCAAGAGGTATTAGAAGTTTGGGGTTTACCTTTGCAACAGTGTCTTCGCAGCACACACTGCAGATAGGCCTGAACATTTTGAGAGGATGCTTGGAGAGGGGAGGAGAGGGGAGGGGGAGAGAGAGACCGAGATCATCTGTCTGCTCAACATGAGCAAGAAGGAGAAATCCATACCTCCAGGATTAGGGCACAGTCAGATGCTCAGCTTGAGTCAGTCATCCACTGTAGCACCAGCCTGGGTAAGGATCTCAAGAGCTCTCAACCTTAGCTTTCCAAGGGCTTCTGGAGACAAAGCTCCTGGAATTCGTTGCCAGACCCCATCCTGATTAGGCTGAGAGCACAGGAAACCAGTCCCTTTACCTGCAGGAACTGTACTGCCTCCCCACACATGGCACAGATCTGTGTTTCACAGGTCTCCATGGTAACAGCATTTTCTTGATGAAGGCAAGAGAAGATGAGAGTGTGAGCAGATGCAATCCCCAGAACAGTTAGAGAAGCCTCCCAGGGGCCAGACACTGCCTCCCCATGTCAGATAACCCAACACTCCCACGCTGTAAGATGTGTTGAGGGGTAGAACGACACAGAAGAACTGCCTAGTGGGCACTTCTCATCCCCAGAGGAAACAGGATGTTTTTCCCCCTCTGAATTTAGCAAGAAAACTCACCTTGTGCACCTGCTGCAAAGCTTTCCCCAGCAGATACAAGAGAGTTGCTATTCTGGTTTTGGTTTTTTTCTTTCCCAGCACTCCAAGAGACTGGTTTTATATATAGGGACAGCTACATACACATACTCTTAAGCACAGAATGCAGTTCAGAACTCAATTTAAAAAAGATCCCCTGGGCGTGGGAGATGTGTCACACTGACAAGGCACATCCCTTCAACAGCTGGAGACACTCTCTCAAGCTCCCACAAAAATAAGGAAAGCAAGACAGAACAAACCAACCAACCCCACAATGATTAATGAATGATTCATTTCAGTATTCCAGAGTTTGATAAGGTACCACAAACATTTTTGTGTGTGTGTGTGCACATGCACAGTGAAACATCAACAGAGGGTTTGTGGGGAAAGGTTCATGCAATTACTGAAGTGAACTATGGGGATTTTAGAGGATCTTGACCAACTCTCACTCTCCCCCAGTTTCCCTTTGTTCAGGTGTGTGTGGCACAGTTCTGTAAGTACCTTCACATCTCCTCAACTGCCCTTTTGTGTCTGATGCTGAGAGTTTACAAGAGGTGAATGAAACTGTGTGAGTCTGTGTGTTTCTATAGTCCATGTTTACTTATTGTAAATACCATTTTTATACTTAACATCTATTATGTATGTGATTTGTATAATGTACTTTATTTCTGCTACAAGTAATTTCATTAAGTTTAAACTTAGTCTAATTTTGAACAAAAAAAAAAGAAAAAAAAAAAGAAAAAAGACATGCAAAATGGAGAGAAAAGGATGTGGAAATCCTAGGTCAAGCTGGTTTAAAACAAGCATTTACAGTTTCTTCCATCACAGTCACTGATGTGACTGTACAATGTTATAGGTGCGATACAAGCTTTGTCAATGTCAAATTCCTCACTCTGGTAAAAAAAATCCTAAATTTATTTAATAAAAGTTTTACTTGCTAAGTAACTAGGCCTCTACTTCATGTTGTTAGTTGCACTTGCTTTCACTTACTGCACAAGTAAGACACTGCCAGAGCCTTGGGGCTGATCTAATAGGTCCCATGCAGTCAACAAATGTGTGCCAACAGGTTGTGCCCACAGAACCCAGGTAGCCAGTATTCTTTCATAGAGGAAGCATCAACGTGTAATACCAACACATTAAAATAAATTGTTTAATTAAAACAGAGATTAAAATAAAAGAAGGTTCACAGAATCCAAAAAGCAATGAAGCAGTGGAGCAGAACATTCCAGTACATCCTGAACAGGCAGAGGGTAAAGCCAGGGCTGAGAGAAGGCTGGAAGCAGTAAAAGCAGACAGGTGAGGCTGAAGGAGGGGAGGTGGGAGGAGGGCTAAGACAGAGTGAACAGTGGGAATGATCTCTGACCTGTGGGTAGCAACATGAGAACCATGGCTAAAGCAGGATGAGAGGGAAACCAGGAATCATCTTAGGAAAAAAGCTCAGATTACTTTGCCACCACTGCTGCCCTACTCCTGCTTGACACCAACAACTGAAGAGGATGCTTAGTGGGATGGTAGGAATGTAATTAGAAGGGATATAGGATAGGAGAGGAGACTGAAACTGGGCATGCCTTAAGGACTGCTGTAGTTATAGTAACTCCTTAAAACCTGGCCCCGGTTGCTTGGGAACAAAACCCAGAGGCAGCAGAGCTGCTGCAGCCACCAGGGGTAGAAGACCTCCTGCACCCGTGTGGCACCTCCGCGGATGATGGCGAGAGCAGCTTCGGGAGCGGGAGAGGCTGTGAGGTGCACTTTGCCCCTGCAAGGAAACAGGGGCTCAAAGCCAGTCAGCCCTGGTGTGGTTCTCACTGTGCAGAGTGACTGCCACAGGGCTCTACACGCTCGTGGTCAGTGCTGAGGTGGATGTGCACACTTGCTATTAGTTTTCTTGTACATCCAAAGAGGTTCACACAGCGCCTTTAACACCGTTGTGGTGCATTTGGTTGCATACTTTCAAGAGATGTATTCCTGCAGACACACTCCCTCCCAGGCTCCTCCATCCTCCTCCAAATACACACCTGGTATTCTCTAATGCTGTCTCAGTATCGATCAGGCCCAGGATGCACAGTGTGATGGAGATGTTTCTCTTCTGCATGGTGAGTTCGTGGCGCAGTGAGCCAAAGAATCCATCCAGTGCAAACTTGGTGGCAGAATAAGAAGTGGTGAAAGGAGTGGGAATTTTCCCTGGAAAGGAAAAGGAGAGAATGGAAAACATCATGAAACTGTCTTTAAGGAGAATCCATGGTTAGGGAATGTGGGCAGAGGCTTTGTCATACTGCATCAGCTCGTGTCCTGATCAGGTGAGTGTCCCTTGATTTCAAGTCCTGTGCAAGAACTTAGACAATGACACTGCTTTGTGCAAACACATCTCAGCACAAAAGCCATCATATATGTGGGTAAGGAGAGAAAATTTCTTGTAACTTGCACAGTAACCAGGTCACATGCTGGACTAAACAGCCCACTGTGCTGGTCAACCTGCAGCCTTCCCCATAAACATGCAAACACAGGGACTGGGTCAATCCTGGGGTGCTTAGCCATGACATTTCCTTGGTACATCATGTCAATGAGGCAAGGATGACACAAAAGGCTGAGCTTTTGTAAGGTGAGGCAACTCCCTTGAGCACACACTGAAGGCTTTCTCCTGCCTTTCCATCCTGTACAGCACGTGCAGCTGCACAGCTGCCTGCTGTTCTGGCTGGCCAAAGCCACAAGGCCTGAGAGTGGCAGGTTGATCTTAATGCTGTGTCAGAAATGCAACAGAGATTGGCCTGGCTGTGATGGGCAGGAGTCAAACAAGCAGATCTGGGCATATGATGAGTGAAGAGCAGACCTGCAAGGGAATGAAAAATGGTTCAATATAGAGAAGGTCTTCCAGAGAAAAGAAGGAGGCCAGCCAGTCATCATCCTGATCCCCTTGATCCCCCCAGGAGGCTCTGGCTGAGCAGCAGCACCTGCCCCTGGAGCTGCCTCTCTCTGTCTCTCTCATTTACTCTCTCTCTCTATATATATATACACACACACTTATATTTATTATAATATTATTATATACTATAAAATGCACAGTTGGCAAATGTGTTGAGGCGTTGAACAATATACAATTTTAATGTGTTGAGAACCATTGTTTCCACAAGGAAACAGTTCCAGGTAAAGCCACTAACCTGTGAGGGAAGAAACAACCACCAGCGAGCCTCGATTCACCTCCAGGGTGGGAAGAGCTGCTGTTGTAAGTGCCACATAACTGAAGAAATTCACCTGGAATGATAAAAGTAGGCATGGAAGAAGCACGAAGACTTGAAAAAATGAGCTAGAAAGTCAATAAAGTGGTTAGAAATGGAAAGGAGCATGGCTTGGATTTGCCTTTTCAAACATCAAGAGAGAAAAATCATCTCTGTAAAGACAGGGACAAGCATTGCATCCATGAGTCTTGCAGATTCGATAAAAAGTAGTGGAGAAGTTTCAGAGCAAAGGTTGTTCCTGGGCTTTAACATAGATTTCTTGGCAAAATATGATTAGCTGTCCCTAATTTCCCTGCATACTGTTCTTTACTCTACAATCCCTACCCAGCAACAAGGACATTAGTGTCTCAATTTGCTCCCATTTAAGTTTCTCTCAACTGAGCTCAGACTAAAATCAAGCATAAAATTCAGCATCTCTTCAGAGCTTGACTGCTCTAACTTATAAGAGCTCCTTACCTGTGACTCCAAGTTCCTAGTCTCCAGCAAACAGGCTCCTTCCAAAATGCAACAGAACTGGCATGACCCACCCAAACTTAAGAAGACTGAATCAAGAAAACAACTCTTCACTTCCATGGTCCCAAAACCTGGTACCAAGGTGATTCTGTAGGAAAATTCTAAATCTGTGAACCGAGAGCCAAATGGCAGACAGCATTTCAAACAACTTTACTGTGTTCTGGAATGCCACATGCACTTGCCATTAATTGGCAGGAAGTGTTTGCTACTGACTTATTGGCCTTCCTAAACCAGAGTCTGTACAACTGTTTGTAGCCCCCCATCAATCCCAAGAGTCCTGGCCTAATGGGAGATAAAAAGGACACAAGGAAGGAGAGAACTTTGAAGGTCTTCCCAAACATTTCTCTTCACAAATGTATAATGCTTGAGCAAAACACCTCTCTACTAACAAAGCATCCAAACTGTTTGACTTAAAACATGAATGAAATAAAAGATTTGTTTTCAACCACTGTCACAGACTTGAATATGCCGTGGAGCTTCCTGAAGCTGTTCCAGGAGAAACCTGACTCACCCAGCTCCAGGTGAGCCCTTCCTGCTGGGAAACCTCACCTGCATGAGCCAGCGGGTGTATTCCACATCTCCAGTCCACACCTGGAAACGGGTCCTGCCAATGTGGTTCAACACCAGGTAATCCAGTCCCCCTGTGGACAGGAGGAAAAGCAGTCAAATATCCCCTAACCAGTAACCAAGGAAATCAGAAAGGCCAGCAGGAGGGTTGAACCAACCAGCCACTCCCTCAGAAGGCTAGAAAGTGTTTTACCATGAAGAGAGATTACATCTGCTCATCTGGGAGCAGCTCTGACTGCTCCTCAAGGGTAGAATTGAAAGGAAAGCTGTTTGTCTTTGACACAGCTGTCCAAAATGATGTTTTGGGGTGATTCAGACTCAGAACTTGGTTCTGGTGGTACATCTATTTCCAAAGTTAGAAGTATACAAATCTGTAACAGCAAAACTATGATTGGTATGGAAATGTATCAGCAGAAACAGCGCTGTGGGGCTGACAGGTCATCCAGATCACAGCACACTGAGAGGGTTCCTTAAGACACCCACATCAGGAAAACCAAGAGCATAATGAACTAATTAAGACACTCTAATAATGTACAAAAAGACAGCGAGGGCAATAGAAAACACTGCCTAATGACAGTCTGATGAGACAAAGTGGAGCGGCAAAAGACCATAATCACCCAGCTCCTAATGGTGCACAAGTAGCACGTGGTCAAAATGGGCACCAACCAAAAACTCAGAGGACACAATGAGGACTCAACAGCGGACACAGCTTGTCCTTTGCTCTGTTCCAGAGGCAGGTCACTGCTTTCAGACCTCTCTCAGCACAAGGGTTGGACGTGTGCAGCTGGTCCTCACTCACAGAAGGCACCTGTAGTACCATGTGGTACCATGTGGCAGCTGTTGCTGTGGGGTGTGGTTTAAGTGGAGCAGTGCAAACACTTTCTGCACACTTCTCTCCTCTAGCAAAATAAATGCCCTCCCCGTGAAATGCTACTAAAAGGATGACCACATGCAACCTAATATTTACAAACTGCACACCCTTCTGTCCTTAACATCCCTCTCAGTGGGGAACAGTTTAGGAAACTCCTACTAGAATGAGAACTGTCAACATACCTGAAAGCCAAAGAGATACCCAGAATGCTTACCCAGCTTTTGGACAGCAAACTGAACCACCTTTTCAGGTTCTGAAGGGGAAGACATATCTGCAGGTATGTAAAATACTTTCTTTGCTCCAAGTGTCAGGCATTTCTCCATCACCTTGAAAGAGAATACACATGTAAAGATTAAAAAATATGGAGGGAGGGAAAGAATAGGAAAAATGGCTCTGTAAAGCACATACTACAGTCAATGAAAATCAGCTCTGGACAGAGACATGCTTTAATTTTAAATTTGCTGCTATTCAGCACATGGAGAGCTCATTTTGCATCCAGACTTTGTTTAATCATATAGTTAAATAGAGGCAGCTCTTAGCAGGATGACACTGAATCTACCTTGGAAAAGGATCAAGATTCATCCCCCCCCAAAAAAAAAAACCAACCAGTCTTCTTCAGGAGAAATCTTCTGGAATATGGGTTATGCTTTACATTAAGTGCTTCTTTTTGTTCCAAAATACCTGGAAAGGTATTCATCATTCATAATTCCTTTGCTATGTTACTACATGAAGATGCCTAGTAATGACCTGCAGGTTAGCTGTTTGCTGAAATAATGCATTCCAGGAATTAGGAATTATTATTATGCTCACTGTCCCCAGCTCACCTTTTGCACCATTTTGTAGTGAAGAACTTTCCTTGGAAGTCACAATATCCCTGCAGTTAAAGAGTTACCATCTCTAATTACTGTCCCATTTTATAAACTACAGATGAAGAAGTCTTATCTATTTGAGCTGGTCAAAAAGTACTTAACCCACAAAAAGGCTTAAAACAGCTATAAATAGAACAGTTCGGACTCTAAAAAGCTGCACAATACTGCACAGGAATTGCAGTTCATAGAATAAGGAAATATCTCAAATTGGAAGGGATCCATAAGGATCATCAAATCCAACTCCCTGCTCCTGATAGGGCTACCTCAAACCAAACCATATGATTAACATCTGTGGTCCAGATGTTCCTTGAACTCTGACAGGCTTGGTGCAAAGACCCCTTTTACCTGGGGAGCTTGTTCCAGTGAATGACCACCCTCTCAATGAAGAACATTTTCCTAATGTCCAATCTGAATTTTCCCTGACACAGCTTCATACTATTTCCTCATGTAAATGTCCAGAAAGTAAAAAGCTCAGGCAGTATAAATAAATCTTACTGGACAGGCCAAGCTCTTTTCTGGGTTTAAGCTTAACAGTTCTGAAGGAAAATTTATCATGCTGACAACTAATTTGTTGTTGTTTCAGTAAGAGTCCACATCTCTTATGTCTTCCTTCATACAAGGAAGAGGTTCTTACCTTCTGCAGCACAGCTTCCCTCCTAGCAGTCAGAACAATTTCAGCTCCAAATCTGGCATAATGATATGCCATCTGTTCTCCAATCCCAGCACTGGCTCCAGTCAGGAGAACACGGGCACCACACAAGCTCTCTTAATTATGGGAAAGAGAACAAAAGATACAGAAGTGAGGGAAGCAGCAGAAGGGCTGCTCCAGTAACTACTGGCAGAGCTCTAAAGTAGAAAGATGTGTGTAAGTGCTCAAGTCTTGATGCTTCTCCAAAACCAGAAGAGGCAGGACTGACCTGAAGAACACTTGACATTAATGATACCATGGACCAACCCTGGGTTGCCAGACCAAAATCTTTCAGGAATGAAGCTGGTTCTCACATTCTAACAAGCTGTACAACATAAACCAGGCTATGTGCCTTCTGCATGTCATTTATTCTTTGCCATGAATATAGGGACAGGTCAGCCCTCCTGTGCTGGGCACTGCACATCTACGGAGGTGGTTTGCAACCAAAGCATAAGAAGAGAAAGGCAGTGGCAAGGTGCTGGTTTTTTCCCCACACAGACATCGGGATCCCTTCTCTTAGACCATTTTATCCTCCTCTTTGTTCCTGGGAACGAAGCACTGCTTTGGGGCTATGGCAAGACTGGGCAGGAACGAGACCATCAGTCATAGCTCGGAAATCCAACCTCTTCTCCCGTGCCACTTACATGTCAGCTTGAGCTCATCCCCCGCCGGTGAGCCTACCTGGGCTAAAAGGGTCTTTGCAGAGGAAAGCTACGAGCGCAGCCACGATCCCTGCGGCACAAAGCGCTTTCCCAGCCGGCTCCATCCCCCTGCCGGCCGCGCCGCCGGGAAGCGGAGACCCGCAGCCCAAGTGTTGCGTTCGCCTCCCTCCGAAACCGGGCGCCAACCTGCGAAAAGGCACCTAAATTCCCTCTCAGAGCCCACCCGAGGGGTCCTCGCACGGGCAGCTACCCTTTACCTTCGCTCAGGACGAGCAGGATCCCGCTCCGAGCGCTCCGAGCGCCCTCGCACCGCGCGACTGCCCCGCAAAGCCCTCCCGGAGCCGCAAACCCCCACACCTCTCATGCCGAATCGTACGCAAAGCTTAAATCATTAAAGAATTATTACGCCCACGGCCGGCAGCACCCACGCCCGGCGGGCTGCGGCTCGGAGCCTGCGGGACGGGCAGTGCCCCTGGGGGGATACGGGGCGGTCATCGGGGGGCAGAGCCGCGGAGGGGCCGGGGATGGTCCTGGGGGTCTCCGCAGGCCGAGGGGAGCGGGACGGGATAGGATGGAGTGGAGTGGGATAAGGTGGGGGCGGGTAGGATAGGATGGGATGGGATGGGATGGAGTGGAGTGGGGGTAAGGTGGGGTGGGATGGGATGGCACGGGTGATGATGGAAGG